>PVLA01005482.1:0-145629 GCA_004027455.1 Hydrochoerus hydrochaeris
CTGCACGGGAAACACTTCAAAGAATCAACAAATGGGATCTCACATTATTGAAAAGTTTCTGCACTTCAAAGGAAATCACCAACAGAGTGAAAAGAAAACCAACAGAGTGGAAAAGAATTTTAGCCAGCAACCCCTCAGACAAAGGACTTGTGTCCAGAACATATAAAGAATTGAAAAACATCAAGCCCCCGAAATTCAAAGACCCTCTCCAAAAATGGGCATCTGAGATGAACACACAGTTCTCAGAGAAAGATATACAAATGGAAAATAAATACATGAAGAAATGTTCACCATCACTGGTCATTCAAGAAATGCAAATTAAAACAACATTGAGATTCCACCTTACTCCGGAAAGTATTGCTGCCATCAAGAAATCAACTGATAACAAATGTTGGCGAGGGTGCTGGGAAAAAGGAACACTGCTCCACTGTTGGTGGAAATGTAAACTGGTGCAACCATTATGGAAATCCATATGGAGAATTCTCAGAAGACTAGGATTGGAAGCCCCATTCAATCCAGCTATTCCCCCCCTGGGTATTTTCCCTGAGGAAATGAAAATTTCATATCACAGTGATATATGTGCACCCATGTTCATAGCTGCACAGTTTGTGATAGCTAAATCGTGGAAGCAACCAAGATGCCCATCAACTGCAGAGTAGATGAAAAAGATGTGGCATTTTTATACAATGGAATATTACTCAGCTATAAAAAAGGATGATCTTGAGGCCTTCATAGGTAAATGGAGACCATTTGCGACTATCCTCATTAGTGAAATAAATAAGAATCATAGTTATAAATATCATATTGTGTCTCTAGTGCAAAAAGTAAATAATAACTACAAGTGTAATAAAACCAAAATGTGTAATTGCTATTGTAAAAAAGAGAGGAAAAGAAAGTGCTCTAAGGGATATAACTGCATGTATGTTTGAGTGTGTAAAATAGATGACCATATTGCTGAATCTTTGAGCAGAACTGTTTGTAGTCTGTTTGAATCTTTACTATGTACCCTTTAACTTTGTAACTTGAACAACTTTGTAACTTGAACAACATCCAGGATGACAGTATGTAATTTATAAATTACTGATTTTTTAGTGGGGCTTTTTCTCATTTTCCTTTTTTTGTTTCTTTTTCTTTCTTTCTTTTAGAATTCTGTATTGTTGCTACCCTTTTTTCTGTTTTGCTTTTTTTTCTTCCCTTTAAATAAAATTTTTAAAATGTATAATTGCTATTATAAAAAAAGCGGAAATAGGAAGCACTATAAAAGATATAGCTGCGTGTATGTTTATGTGTAGGATTGATAACCATATTTCCAGGTTCTTGTTGGATTGTTGAACAGATCTGTTTGCACTCTCACTGCTTGAGTGTCCACTTTGTGTGCTTTAATTTTATAACTTGAAAAACTATTTCTAAAAGAACAATATGTAAATTATCAACTAGTGATCTCTTACTGTTTATCTTCTCTTGAAATTCTGTAATATTTCTCCCTTTTTTGTTTTTTTCTCTTTAAATAAAAAAAGAAAAAAAACTAGAGTCCCTTTTGTGAATTTTAATACACAAAATAAATGTAGTTAAGAGCTACAGAACAATTCATTCTTCTAATTCCCTTTATATATATTAGTTACTTTTACTATAAATATCATCAACAATTATTTCCTCTTTCCTTGTTTGTAGTCAACTGCACTGTTCCAAAAATATCAAACAAATCAAAACATGATGGGTGCTGGGGGTTTGCAGTGTAAGCGCCTGACCTGGCAAGCATGAGGTCATGAGTTTAGCTTAGCAGTGTAAATGCCTGACCTGGCAAGCGTGAGGTCATGAGTTCAATCCCTGGTACCAAAAAAAAAAAAAAAATCA
Organism: Hydrochoerus hydrochaeris; assembly: GCA_004027455.1. Lineage (NCBI taxonomy): Eukaryota > Metazoa > Chordata > Mammalia > Rodentia > Hydrochaeridae > Hydrochoerus > Hydrochoerus hydrochaeris. The sequence goes on from PVLA01005482.1 coordinate 1,855, forward strand.
AAACATGATGGTAAAATTTTCTTACTTATTTTGTTACAGATGAAACAAATTACTCCAAGTCTGTTGTTTTTGAGTAAAGATAATGATTGCTGTACAGTATGGACACTTTTAGTAAATAATAAGTTATACAGCATTTTGAAACAATTTTTTTAAAATAGTTAACTACTGCCCGGACCAATGCCACCAGCCCACCCTTTGGGGGACCACCCCCACCTGCTGTATCTAGTACTGCTGTTCATATTCAGCTCCCATCCCTTCTCCCAGAACCTTGGACTACAGTGGATTACCATGCTGGCTCGATAGGAGACTCAGGAACCCCTCACCCAAACAGAAGACCTCAGCAGACTCCAGTCAGTGTGGTGAATTTGCCCCTAAAATAGAGGTCTGCAGTAGGTAAATAGCAGTAGTGAATCTCTGTCCAACTGTAAGACCTTGGAGAACCTGGCAAGAATGTGGGTGATCCTCTCCTCCACACAGAGAACATCAGACAGGTTGGGGGGTGTGCCAATAAGGCCTCCCCGAATTTGGAGAAAATTAAAAGGGCTTATAAAACACCCACTGACACATTAGGGCCTCAGCCAACACAAATACTATAGACAGGGAGATCTGTTAACCTGCAATAACCTGAAGACATAGCAATAGCAGGAACTAAGAGTTGACCTACATCAATAATCCTAGGCTTGTCAGCCCAGGAAAAATATAGCACTCACCCAACAGACCCTGCAGGAGGAATACAGGTGACTGGCTCTCCTCTTCATTGTGATACCTAGCAATGGGACAAACGTCAATCACACAGTAGAACCCTAAAATTCACAATAGAGACAGTTGAGACTATTGAAACCAAATATTTGCCCAAACGGTGAAAATGACAAAACAAAAAGGCAAAATGCACTCTGAAATATTTAGTCTATCAGGAGCAAGGACAGGCAACATTGCAATAGAGGACTTTAAAAGTCATATCCCAGAGATCTCCAAAAAGATAGCAAATGAAATAAAGAAGCAAATTCATGAGGTTATAGAGGAAATCAAATTAGAAATAGTTGCCTATGGAAAGATAGAAATAACAACCTTAGTAAATGAGTTACTCAGCATAGCCAGAGAAGAAATAGATAAAAAAAATTCAGGAACATGGGAAACTGACTGAAACCTTGAATGAACAATATAGAAAACAAGGAGAATCTATGAAACAAATTCAAAGAGATATCCAAGAAATAAGAAATTCTACTGAAAGGTGGCAAAACCATTTAAATGAAGCTGAGGATAGAATTTTAGACCTTAAGGACAGGTTCACAGTTAGCAATCATGAAAGGTTAGAACTTTAAAAAACAACAAAGCACCACAAAATGACAATATAGCAGCTTCAGGATGATGCCAAGAGAAACAATATAGGCTAACAGGCATCAATAAAGATGCAGGAATCAACAAAAATGACACAGTTAAGCAATTCACATAAGTAATAGCAGAAAATTTTCCAAATGTGGAAAAAAATTTGATATACAGGTAAGTGAGGCATACAGAATTTCAAGTAGTCACAACCAACCTAACTCTACACCCAGACATATAATTAGAATCCCAGACATACAATATAAAAGCAGACCACTAAAAGCTGTTATAAAAAAGACACAACTTACCTATCAAAATAAGCACATCAGAATCATGGCAGATTTTTCAGCTCAAACCCACAAGTTAAGATGAGCTTTGAGCGCAGTATTCCAAGCCCTAAAAGAAAACAACTTTCAACCCATACTGATGTTCCCAACAAAACTGTGTTTCAAATTCAATGGAGAAACAAGATACTTCCATGACAAAGAACTGAAGAATTCATGTCCACAAAAACAACCCTAGAAAGAATATTAAAAGACATACTAGATAGAAACAAAAATGACTACAATCTCCAGAATAACAACAGAAAGACACCACCAGGCAGGGCAAAAATTAAAGGGGGAAAAGAAAAAACAAACAACAGGAAATAACATGACAAAGATAAACCAGTATTTTTCAGTTATATCCATAAATGTAAGTAGCCTTTATTCACCTATCAAAAGAATTGGTTGACAGAATGTATCAAGAGGATCCCACAATATGCTGTATACAAGAAATACATATGACTCAAAAGTAAACTGACAGACTAAAAGTCAAAGGATGGAAAACAACACACAGGAACCCAGGAAAAAGCAGGGGTAACTATTTTATTTTCAGACAAAGTGAAATTCAAACCTAAAATGATTAAAAGAGATAAAGAAGGTCACTATGTATGTGTTAGTAGAAAACTTCAAGAAGAACTAACAATTATAAATATATAGGCACCAAACACAGGAGCACCCAACTATATAAGACAAATACCAATGGACAAGAAAAATCAAATACACAAGAACACAATTGTAATAGGAGACTTTAATACCCCACTGTCACAAAGAGATCAACTAGACAAAAAGTCAGCAAAGAAATAATAGAACTGAGTCATACCTATGACCAAATGGACTTAGTAAACATTTACAGAGTGTTCCACCCAACCACGTCGGAATATACATTCTTATCAGCTGCACGTGGAACATTCTCCAAAATAGACCATATATTAACCCATAAAAGATTCTTAAGTAAATTCAAAGGGATTGCAATTATACCACACATAATATCTGTTAATAGTGCAATGAAATTGAAAATTAATGGCAAAAGAAATTGCAAAACCTGCATAAATACATGGAAATTAAATAACAAACTTCTGAACAACCAGTGGGCTACAGGTAAAATTAAGGAAGAAATAAAGCAATACTTGCAATTCAATGAAAATACAGATACAATGTACTGTAACCTGTGGAACACAATGAAAGCAGTACTAAGAGGGAAATATATAGCAATAAATTGTCATATCAAGAAGACGGAACGGGCACAAATAAACATTCTGATGCTACATCTCAAGCTTCTACAAAAGAAAGAGCAAGTCAAACCTGAAGCTCAAACAAGAGAAGAAATAGTAAAGATCAGAGCAGAAATTAATACAACTGAAACTAAAAAAAGACAAAGAATCAATGAATAAAAGAATTGGTTCTTTGAAAGAATAAACAAACTTGATAAACCTCTAGCCAACCTTATTAAGAAAAAGAAAGAAAAAACTCAAATCCATGCAATAAGGACTGAAAGGAGACAAATCACTACATATCCCATAAAAATGCAAAAGATCATGAACACTTACTTTGAAAATCTCTACTCACATAGGGTGGAAAACAAGAGGACAAGGACAGATTTCTAGGAACATATCAACTACCAAAGCTCAATCAAGAAGATACAACAATTTTGAGTAACCCAATATCAGTGACTGAAATTGAAAATGTGATTAAAAACTTACCAACAAAGAAAAGCCTAGGTCCTGATGGATTCATAGCTGAAGTCTACATGAAATTTAGAGAAGATTTGATGCCAATACTCCATAAACACTTCAATGAAATTGAAAGAGAAGCAATCCTCCCCAACTAATTCCTGGATGCAAGTATCATTCTGATACCAAAACCAGAGAAAGACTCAACCAAAAAGGAGAACTATAGGCCAATCTCACTAATAAACATTGATACAAAGATTCTCAACAAAATACTGGCAAATAGAATAAGCAGCAATCATCACGAAGATTACACACTACAACCAAGTGGGATTTATTCCAGGAATACAGGGATGGATTAACATATGCAAATCAATAAAAGTAATACACCACATCAACAGAGACAAAAACAAAAACCACATGGTCATCTCAATAGATGCAGAAAAAGCTTCTGATAAAGTCCAACACTTGTTCATGATTAAAAAAAAAACCCTTCAGAAACTCGGAATACACAGTATCTACCTCAATCTTATCAAGGTCAAACATGACAAACCAACAGCCAACATTACACTAAGTGGACAAAAACTGAAAGTTTGCACTCTGAAATCAGGAACAAGACAAAGATGTCCACTATCACCACTCCTATTCAATATAGTTCAAGAAATATTAGCCAGAGCAATCAGACAAGAGAGAGAAATAAAAAGAATAAAGATAGGAAAGGAAGAAGTTAAATTATCATTATTTGCAGATGACATGATACTCTATAGAGAAGACCCAAAAAACTCCATTAAAAGACTACTAGAAGTAATAAACAAATTCAGCAGTGTAACTGGATACAAAGTCAACACTGAAAAATCAATAGCATTCCTGTACACAAACAAAAAACTCACTGAGACAGAAATCATGGAAATATTGTCTTTCACAATAGCATCTAAAAAAATGAGATACTTAGGAATCAACCTAAACAAGAATGTCAAAGACATATATGCTGAAAATTATACTACTCAAAAAGGAGATTGAAGAGGGTATTAGAAAATGAAAGGATATTCCTTGCTCTTGCTTAGAAAGAACCAACATTGTGAAAATGGCCATACTCCCAAAACTGCTACACTGATTTTATGCAATCCCAATGAAAAATACCATTAATGTACCTTACAGATCTCAAGAAAACACTCCTAAAATTCATTTGGAAACAGAAAAAACCTAGAATAGCAAAGGCAATTCTGGTCAACATAGCCAAAGCAGGAGGCATATCAATTCTTAACTTGAAAATATACTACAAAGCCACAGTGAAAAAATCAGCATGGAAGTGGCAAAGAAATAGACCTGAGGATCAATGGAACAGATTACAACGTACAAACACAGTGAAAAAGATACTCAGCCACCTTATATTTGACAAAGGGGCTAAACATGTTCACTGGAAAAAAGATAGCCTTTTTAATAAATGGTGCTGGAAAAATTGGCTTTCCACATGCTGAAGACTGACTAGACCCATGCCTATCAACATGCCTATCAAAATGGATCAAAGATCTAAATATTAAAGCAGAAACACTAAATCTATCAGAAGACAAGGTAGGTAGAAGTCTTGGAGGCATTGGGGTAGGCAGAGAATTCATGAACAAAACGTAAATCACATGGGAAACACTTCAAAGAATCAACAACTGGGATTTCATATTATTGAAAAGTTTCTGCACTTTAAAGGAAATCACCAACAGAGTGAAAAGAAAACCCACAGAGTGGGAAAGAATTTTAGCCAGCAACCCCTCAGACAAAGGACTTGTGTCCAGAACATATAAAGAATTGAAAAACATCAAGCCCCCGAAATTCAAAGACCCTCTCCAAAAATGGGCATCTGAGATGAACACACAGTTCTCAGAGAAAGATATACAAATGGCAAATAAATACATGAAGAAATGTTCACCATCACTGGTCATTCAAGAAATGCAAATTAAAACAGCACTGGAAAGAATAGCAGCCATCAAAAAATCAACTGATAATAAATGTTGGCAAGGCTGCAGGCAAAAATGAACACTTCTCCACTGTTGGTGGGAGTGTAGGCTGGTGCAGCCACTATGGAAATCAATACGAAGATTCCTCAACAAACTAGGGTTAGCAGTTCCATTTAACCCAGCTATTCCTTTCCTGGGTATTTTCCCAGAAAAACTGAAAAGGTCATGTCACAGTGATAGATGTGCACCCTTGTTTATTTCAGCACAATTTGTTATAGTTAAATCTTGGAGACAACTAATATGTCCATCAACCACAGAGTGTATGAAAAAATGTGGTATTTTTATACAATGGAATATTACTCAGCTATAAAAAACAATGATCTTGAGACCTTTATAGGTAAATGGAGGCAACTGGAGACTATCCTCATAAGTGAAATAAATAAGTCTCACATTTGTAAATATCAAGTGTCTCTCTACTGTAAAAAAAATAATAAAAATTGAAAGAGTAATAAGACCCAGAATACATAATAGGTATTATAAAAATCAAAGGGAAGGAAAGTGCTCTAAAGGATATAACTATATAGATGTTTAAGTGTGTAAGATGGATGACCATATTACTATTTCCATTTGATCATTGAACAGAATGGTTTGCACTGTCAGTGTCCACTTTTTATGCTTCAATTTTGTAACTTGAACCACTATTTCTAATAGGACAAAATGTAACTTATCAAATAGTAATTTCTTAGTGTTAATATTTTACTTTGATATCTGTATTACTTCTACACTTTTTTCTGTTTTGCCTTATTTTTCCTTTTTTCTTTAAATAAAAAAATGTTAATACTTACAAATGTAAAAGGAATAGTCTATCTACTTCATTCTTTGTTGTTCTATTTTTTAATTAATAGATATCCAAAAATTATTTGATATACCTTACAGAAAAATGTCTAAGGCTGTGGATAATAATCTATTAGCACACTACTCTGACTCATATGGAATTTAAAATAATCTTTTTGAACATTACAGTAGTACCTCAGTTCAAAAACTGAATTTGTCCCACAGTTTGGAAAAGATAACCACATTTGTGTTTGTATCGGAATGGTACCCATGGTTGCATTTGTCTCCTGATGTAGAGTTTGCAAACAAAAACAAAATTTACCACATGGTTTTGTTTACAAACCAAATTGTTTATAAACAAAGCATTTGTTAACCGAGGTACCACTGTATTACACCGCTTACCCAGATCCTGCCTGAATGAAATCTATGTGGTGCAGTATGTACAGTCATTTATAACTATTTATTTGCTGTAATTTACCTAAAGACAAGCATCTTTAAATAAATTTAACTTTTTAACAATTAATAACAGACTTTTTCTTTAGTATGGCAACATCAGATTCCTACTGATAAATCACTCTTAATTGATAATGTTTTAAGCCAAGAAGCAGTCTATATCCAGGCCTTTCAATCCATTATAAAATTACTACATCCAGAGCTCTAACAGCTGCAGGAAAGGACATTCATTGGGTCCTCAGATAACCACAATGAACTTGTGATCACTACTCTCTGGGAATGTGCACCTGATGTACACTTCCCAGCTTTGCTGAGCCAACTGCAATGTGAGAAACAATGAAGAAGCTGACTCAATTTCCAGTCTGTTTTGTCATTTTGTCATAAAAAGAAATTAAATTTGTCTGACATTATTTGCACTCCACAAAACTACTACTTTAGGCTTTTTTAGACATTTATAATTTGATCATTTCATGATTAATTCTAATAACCTTCCCATCCAGTAGAGCTGACTGAAATACCATTTTTGCTACTTTTTTGCAGCAAATACCATTTCTGCAACTTCTTTTTAAAACTTTTCATGTTTCTTTTGCTCTCCTAATACTTTCCTGACACATCTTCATGACCAATAATTCAATAATTGCATGTGCCAAGTGCATGTCACAAAACCGTATGTTGAAACTTATCGAACTGATTTTAAAACCAAGAAAGTCTTTGAATATCACACCTTTCCTTTATTTTCAGTTTGAAATATTTTGATTCATGATTAATGCTTGTCCATTCTGTAACGTTGAGACATATTCTTTCACGCTTTGTTAATCCACTCAAGAACTATTTTACCAATCAATGACTAACTTATTGGGGCTATGACTACAGTACTATTCTTACATAGAGAATACAAAAGATTGTTCTTTTAGTCATGTCTCCATTCACTTTGTACCAGCTCACCCACTTGTTTAAGTCAGGTGCAAACTGTGATAAGAAGACATTTAAAGTAAATTTTTTAATTCTTCTCCTGCATTACTTTTTCATCTTCTCTAAAACCGTATAATTTTTTTCCAACCTTCTTTTTCTTCTTTTGCTTTACTTTTCTTTTAGATTCACTTTAACTTATCTCACTTTTTCTATTTTATTGATAAAATGTTAAATGTCATGAAATTTCCTTGGAAAATGTATATGGCTGTTTCTGTAGATTCCAGTTATTTGTATTTTCATAAAAATTTCTTGGTAGAATTTCTGCAATTTGATTTGTTAATTCTCAAAATAATGTTTAGCAACATTTTACTGAGATACTAAGGTGGAAAAAGCTTTCCGTTTCATTTTGTTTTAAAGATGTATGGTCTATCTCATTTCTGTATTTTGAAACTGAAAGAGGGACTTCCTTTATGTTAAATTTTGGACACAAGTCACATTTTTCACAAAAACAATGCATAGTTCTTCATTGCTGTGGTCAAGACTGGGACGTAACTCAATGAGACCTGGTTTCCTCCTCACAAGACCCACTTTACAAGAAAGGTATGTAAATATTTACTTTGAATATTTACTCAAAACTTCAATTTTGTTCATAGGTGGTGCCCATACTTAAATTGACTAAATTAAACCACTATTCTGCTTTATAAAATATAGAGGGTATATACTCACAACACAGCACAAGTGTTTCACTGACTTCTACTTCTCTCCAAAGAGGTTAGTTTTTAACTAACAAAATGGAACTCCTAATGGAGACAGAATACCTGGGATAACAAATTAAGACAGAAATCTGAAGTCTAAGGATGGCCTCATCATCGAAGTGACACAGAATCTACAGGAACCACTAAATAAATGTTTTTCATAACTCTCGAAGCAATAGGAATATTACTGTGTCTTGTGTGTGTGCAAAATTGTAGAAAGGTGGAAAGATTGTAAAAGAAAGAAAAAATAATGATCTTACTCATTTTAGAAACAAAAATTTCATGCAAGTACTTATGCTCAACAGGGAGGATGGTGTCTCAAAGTCTCAAAAAGGTAATCTAAAAAGAACCTGCAAAATGGGCCAAGACTGCACAAGCACTCATCTAGAAATGATTGTGAAACAGACTGTGCATTAGTAATGTTAAGGCACTAAAATAGGACAAGCACTTAAAAATCTCTGAAAGAGAAAAATGATAAATTTCTTATATCAGAAAGATGATTTTCCCTAATGGGAAAAAAGCATTTTTGAGAAAAATCTCAATAGAGCATGAATTGAGGAAGTTATCAAAGGTAAACAGTCTATTATTACAGAAACTTTCAACAATCACAAACATGTTTTTCATTGAACCATGAATAATGGACATATTACTGTACTGAGCCCCATATTAGTCTACCTCATGAAAAAAAACAGAAATAATGAGTAAGCTGACAAATAAGGAAAGCAGAAGACAAATATATCACAAGGAAAATACTAACACATAATACTAGGAGTAAAGAAAAAGATAATAAAGAAAATATATGTCAGAAATAAATAATACACTAGATTAAAAGATAAAGATGTCAGAACTGAGTAATAAAATATGTACATTTTTTTCAGATATAAAGAATAAAATAAAAGACTAAAGAAAAGAACAAAAGGACAAAATAGAAAAATAATAATTGAGAACACTGATAAAGTCAGAAAGACAAGAAATAAAAGATGGAGAGAAAATGACATACAGAAGATGAGCAAACAAGTACCACAGTAGGTGTAATTACAGATGATAAAAAAAGAACTAAAAAAACCCAAAACTTGTAACTCAAGAAATTACTTCATAAAATAACTATGTTATAATATGATACGAACTAGAGTAAAATAACTCAGTTTTCTTAACTGAGATGGAAAGAGGTATGAAAATAGAAGAAAGCAGGAAAAGTAGAAAAAGATGGAAAAAATGATACTCAACAGACTAGAAGTTATTCCCCAAAAATAATCAGCTCCAGACAGTTTTTAAGTTACAGACTGTTGAATACAGGTAGCTTTACATCTCAGCTCCAGTTTTTATTTGCTGTTTGATTTACTTAACTAACCCAACTTCTCATCTAGAAATCAAGAAAGAACTCTTAGTTGTGTTATGATGATTAAAGAAAATACAGCAAGGGACAGGAAACAAGACTGAAGGAGCAGAGGAAAACTGAGGGACTAGAAAGGGTAGACGGGCAACATCTACACATAATGTATGTGTATGGAAAGTCACAGGGCCCCCTTACTCTTCATGGTTAACTCCTATTAATGGCAAAAATAAAAATGAATACATTAAATAAGTAAATGACACAAATAAACAGGTCAAAGTAGTGTCTGAGAAAGTGTTTATTATTGACATTACTAATAGTATCTCAATAATATTAATAAAACATTTGCTTCCAAAAAGACCAAGTGAAATTTGAACTATATTCCTAAGGAAAATTACACTGAAGAGGGAGTGAAGAACTGATCTCTAGGTTACGAAAAGATTACAGAACCTAGAACAATGACATCTCAGATGAATGCTAACTGAAGAAAAAAGAAAATTTGCTGTAACTATTCCAAAAAATGTAAGAGGGAACACTTACAAAATCATTTCCTGGTCCTAAATCCTGACAAAGACCCCCAAAAAAAGCTGAATATCGTGAAAATACATATAAGAATCCTCAAGATAGCATTAGGAAACTGGATTAAACAGTACATTTCATACACCATGGTCAAATGGAATGCAAAGACGTTCCAATATATACAAAGCAATCAATTTGGTACACTACATTAACAGAAGGATAAAAATAACATGATAACCTTAATGCAGAAAAAGTATTTGACAAATTTTAGTATCCCTTCAGATAAAAATTCTCAATAAATGAAGTATAGAAAACACTTGCTCAAAAAATAAAGGCCACATATGAAAACCTCACGTATAACATCACACTGAAAGCTTTTCCTGAGACCCAAATAAAGGACAGAACCTCACTCCTGAAATTTCTATTCAAAGGATTATTACTAAGTCCTAGTCAGAAAAATTGGGCATGAAAAAGGAAAAAAAATCCCAATTAAAAAGTAAAATGTAGAAGTATGTGTAGTCGATCTAGTCACAAATGTAAAAAACCCTAAAAGCACTTGTAAAAGCTATTACAACCAATAAGTGATTTCAATCAAGTTGCAGAAAACAATACATAAAAAGTATAAAGTGCTTAGGGATAAAATAAGGAAGTACAATACTTGTACAATAAAAAGTGCTAAATATTAAAGAAGGGTAAAGGAAAAAGGTAAAGAAGATAACAATAAATGGAAAGAAATTCAGTGTTCATAAATTAGAATTAGTAGCAATTAAAATGTTCATACTACCTAAGTAATTCAGAAACACGAGACAAATTTTATCAAATCTCAGTGACATTTTTACAGAAATAGAAAAAGGCAGTTCTAAAAACGATATGGAACCTAAGAATATATAGACAAAGCAATCTGAAAAATGACAGAGCTACAGGCATCATATTCTGATTTTAAACATACTATAAAGCTACTGTAGCAAAAACAGTGAAGTACTAGCATAAAAGTGGAAATATAGATCATTGAAACAATAAAATCCAAAAATAAATCCACACAGATATGGGCAACTGGTCTTCAACCAAGTTGCCAAAAAATATAAAATGGGGAAAGGGCCATCTCCTTAATAAATAGTGTTAGGAATACTGAGGGTCACATGAAAAGGAATGAAACTGGACCTTTATCTAACATCATGTATACAAATAAATTCAAAAGTCATTAAAAACATAAATGTAAGATCTATGTTCACAATACTGAAAAAAGCACATAGAGTAAAAGCTTTTTGACAGTCACCTTGGCAATAATTTCTTCAATACAATACAAAAAGTAAATACCATAAAATGAAGAACAGGCCAATGAGATTACATCAAATGAAAAAGTCTGCATGGCAATTAATATGAGCAAATGCTTGCAAACCACACATGTGATAAGGAATTAATTTCTAAAACATATAAGGAACTCCTACAACTCAAGAGTGATAAACCAAATAATGAATTAAAATATACAAAGAAGCTGGGTAAACATGTCTCTAAAGAAGACATGCTCATACACAGTAGGCATATGAAAAGGTGCTCACCAACACTAAGTATCAAAAATGAAAGTCAAAACACCATGAGGTATCACTGCACAACAGGTAGGATGAGTATTAGCCAAAAAAACCACAAAAGACAAAGTAGGCAAGGATGTGATAAATGGGAACCCTTGTACATTGTTGGTAGGAACATAAATTAAAGGAGCTACTATGGAGAATAGTATGATGTTCCCTAAATAATTAAAAATAAAACTACCATACAAGCTAGGGGCTATAATCTGCATAGTCATATCTTCCCAAAGCCCACATGCTGAAATTCCAAAACCCCAAATGAAGGCAGTGGAAGTGCACAGCTTTGGGAGAGAACTACTTCCTGAGTGCGAGGTTCTCATGAGTGGGACTGTTTTATAAAACAGACCAGAAGGAGAGCTCCCTGCCCTTCCCCACCAGGTCACAAGTAGAAAGCACTGTCCAGTGAACCTTCACTGGATGCTGCACTGGTAAGTACCATGATCTTGGACTTCTCAGCCTCCAGAATTATGAAAAATAAATTGTCTAAGTCACCCTGTTTACTGTACTCAATTTTTAGTAACTTAAAATGTCAAGACAAAAGCAGGTCCACTTCTGCATATACATCCCCAAAGACCTGAAATTAAGATCTCAAAGATGTGCTTCATTCATGGATGGACTAGGAACATGCTGCACCACATTAAATAAGCCAGACACTGGACAAACATTGAATGATTCTACTTGCTTGGTCTAAATGCTTAGGTTCTCCCCCAATTTATATATGGAAATCCTAACCCTAAAAAGATGGTGTTGAGTGAAGCTTTGGGGAAGTAAGTAGGTCATGAGGGTAGAACCGTCATAAATGGATTAATCCCCCATAAAAGAGGAGCTCCTTTACCCCCATGACCCTCTAAGGACCCAATGACAAGGCATCATGAAACCAAGACCACAGGCCCTCACCAGACATCTGCTAATTCCAGCCTCCAGACTCATGAGAAATATATTCCCGTTAATAAGCTGTCCCATAGGGTACTCTGTGACAGCAGCCTCGATGGAACAAGAAAGCACTGAAACGAGGAAAACGAAGTCTTCACACTTTGAGAAACCAACACAGAACAGCAGTAGACAGGCTTGGAGGAAAGAGGTGAGGCAACGAACGGTGCAGTTTCAATTGTGCACATGAGTAAGTCCTACAGAAGGAAGGTGTAACACAGTGACTAAAATCAGTGATACTAAACCACAGGGCTGAAAATTCACTAGGAGGCAGAATCTTGAATGCTGTTATTATAAATAATAAATAAATGGGCACTTCTGGAAGGAGTGAATATCTTTAGGGTACTGGTTGGGGTGATTTTTTTCACAGACACATACTTATTTCCTAACTCATGGATGTAAATACATTAAACATACACACAGTTTTTATGTCAAACATACCCCAATAAAAATAGAAAAATGTTTGTATTATTGTCACTTTTTTGAAACAAATGATTATTGAAATCACTAGTAGACTGATTAGTCATACCATGTAATTCTTGCATATTAAAAATGATTTTTTTAGACTGAAAATATTTTTATATTTTATACCTGCCCTATGATTGTATCTTAGGACAATCTTTAACCTCAAGAATTAGTGTTAAACAGTTTAAATTTGGTTTTAAAGTAATTCACATAACATAAGTAAAATGTCAAAGGAAGAGATTCTATTTGAAAAATATGAACCTGCAGATTATATGAAAGTAATTTTCTTTTTTTAAATTTTACTTAAAGAGAAAAAAACAAAACAGAAAAAAGGGAAGAAAAAATACAGAATTTCAAAGAAAAAGAAAAAAATAAACAGTAAGAAATCACTAGTTGATAAATTACACACTGTCTTCTAGATATAGCTGTTCAAGTTACAAAATTACAGCATATAAGGTTGACATTCAAACAGTGAGGCTGCGAACAGTTCAATTCAGCGATCCAACAAAAACCCAGCAACATGGTCATCAATCCTACACACTTAAACATATATGCAGTTATATCCTTTAGAGCACTTTCTTTTCCTCCTTTTGCTTTTCAAGTCCATTATCTGTTTACTTATATCATGTTTCAGCTTGCTCAGTACCTTACTGATCTGTTTTGTTGCTATTTACTTTTTACTTTTTATTTATTTTAATTTTTTATTATTTTGAAGGTAGCAAAATACAAAAGAACAAGATGGAACAAAGCCAACTGAAAGAGTGCAGTGAAATTGGTACAGAAACCCTCAACAGGTTATTGGCATAACAGCAATAGGTACCACAGTATATCCCATTATCTTCACAACAGTTGTTCTTTCAATAAGGTATAGCCAATCAAAGGAAATACAGGACATTCTAGAACTTATCAAAACATAACTCTGAATGGAGCAATATCATTAATCAGAACAACGCAAAACAGTGATAACAATATTTGCCTTCAAAGAGATGATAGAAGGAAATCCCCCCTATTTACTACATTGCATATGATCAACTCTCACGAGATGTCTAGATCTCTGGCTCACTTGCTAAGGGTGGGGAATGGTGGCGGTGGGTTGATTCTTAGCCCGCTCACCAGTAGGCTCCTGGGAGCTGCTGAGTGATTCTTCTCCTGCCTCATGCCAGGAGTGCTTACCAAGAGGGTGGGCCAATTGCCTTTCTGTGCTGCGCCTTGAGTCCCTCCATGAATGCCCTGAGTCCCTCCATGGTCGGAGCTCTGGGACTGCTTGCTGGTTCTTCTCCCAGCTCAGGCCAGGGGCCCCTACTGGGAGGGCAGGCAAACTGCCTTTGTGCCTTGAGTCCCTCCATCATCAGAGCTCTGTTGGTTCTCTAAAATCATTTTCTTAACCCATTCAAGTCACAAGTTCTTCCTCCTAAGCTAGGTATACTGGACATGCTTATAGCCAGTACTTACAGACCTTCAGAAGTTTGCTTTTGATTTTTTGTATATGCCCATTAATAGCTATTAGATTGATACGTCAGACTGTGACTGTTTCTTGATATTATATACAAGTTATTTTATTGTGATACTTATTTTTGCAACTAGTGCATTATAGAGGTTCATATTTTACATATATGTCAAATGATTACACAGACAAGTATTAATTACTCACATTAATGGTTATTCATCAAAAATAGATTTTAAAGTTATATAACATTTTCCCTTTAAAGTAGGATAGTTATATATTTCATAATTTTGTAAAATAAATTACTTAATTCCTAGTCCTTTGAAAGACACTATATACGTCCAAGAATCTTATGATATATATCAGTTAACCCATTACTCTGACCAATGGAAGTAAGGACTGTTTACTTTCATTATTTCACTAAATGTTACTAAATAATGGTTGTCTAGGTAAAGGAGTAAGTGTAAAAGTCAGGGACCAGTGAAGGAAAATTGGCCTATATGACATAGGTCCAAGGGTCACTAGTAATTAGATTTGTGATAAATCTTCCAGCTAAGACACCTCATCCTATGAGTACAGGAAGTCAGTGTGTACAGAAAAAAAGAGTAGAGAAGGGATCTTGTCTTGATTACTTTTTCCTCGTTGCTGACACAAAATACCTGACACCCCACAATTAGGGAAAGAAAGGTTTATTTCGTTTACAGGTTTTGGAGGTTTCAGTCCATACTTAGCTGGCTCCAAGGCAGGGTGGTGTGGCAAAGGGCCACCAGTCATGGCGGCAGCAAGCCACAAAGGAGGAGCAGGGTAAAAACGGGGAGAGCACGCCTGCTACCCTCCCTTATACTGAATGCCGGCTCTGTCCCTGGGAAGGTGCAGCACTCACACTACCAATCCCAGAGCTAGACAACAAACCAATCATAAATGCTAGATTCAGCCACCCTAGAAAGGCCCACCTCACATGACATGAGGCATTGGGGGCACATTCAAACCATGACAGATCCTAAATAAGTGGACACAGGGGCAAAGTTGAGTGTGTGTGTGTGTGTGTGTGTGAAAGAGACAGAGAGAGAGAGAGACAGAGACTGAAAGAGAGACAGAGAGGCAGAGACAGTGAGAGAAAAAGAAAAATTTGAAATAATCATTTGATCACATCTGTTTCACTTTGTGATATTTCTGTTGGTTTAATTTTTATTTCATTTTTTCTCAGCATTTAACCCTGTTTGCACTACATTTCTCATATTAACATCACTTTAACAAATAAGTCATACAATCCAGCTTGTCAAAATAACATATGAAAAAAATACTGAACATGTGTCAAACTATTGGTGCCTAATTTATTTATGAAGGGTGAAATACATGCTCTTTCAATTATAATGCATGCTTGTAATTCTAAAATTAAAACAAAGGAGAAGATAAGCTATATGCAAACTAGATTTTTCTAATTCTAGGGAAACTGTAAGGAATCAGGATACATTTAATTATCAATAAGATTTTGAAAGCAATTTTAAAGCCATGTATTTGTACGCAAACTAAAATTTTAGAACATTATTAAAGGAAGAATATGAAATTGATCTGGAGAGAAGACAAGTTTTTGTCAATGAAATGCAAATGACCTGTATATATTACAATAAAGGAAAAAGCCAGTATTCAATATTTTGCAATTTATGTTCACCTAAAAACAATCAATAAAAAACTTGTATAAAATGAAACATTTATAACTACAATATAAAGGCTGCTTAATGGTCTGTCAATTAGAATTCTTTGTTCTACATGGAACATAAACAAGCTATACTTACATAATATAACAAAGGGTTTATCCCTCTTGTCTCACCCTCATCCCACTGCAATTCTTTTTTAATTAATTAAATTTATTGGTACATTTTAGATATAATGATCACATTTATCATAGGAAATTTATACCTGTACATGATATATCTTGATTCTTTTTTTCCCCTATTCCCCTACCCTCCCTTCAATCAATCCCCTTCCTCTCCTTATTTATGAAAGATTTGTTTCCATTCCCCATTTAGTTTCTAAGTAAAAATGATTTCTGGTCTTTGTATTTTTGTAAGACCAAACCTTTAATAATCAAGTGGAAGAGAAGGCAAGCCTGTAGCCTAATAGAACAAAATTTCCCATGTGAAATTCCAGGGATCAGTATAATACAGTACAGCAAGTGTTAAAGCTTATATCTAAATGTCCCCCCAAACCCTCACACAGTAATAGGTGAGGATTTTCAGAGGTGGCTGGGTCTAAAGTGAGTGATGCTATGAATAAGGATGCGATACTGGGATTTGAGATGCATATACATTCACAAATTTTATGTGAATAAACATCAGTGGTAACATGGCCAGTATGGTTTTGGTTTTTGCTTTCTCCCTCACAACTCTGTGGGATCGGTAACACTCCACTTTTCAAATACAGTAACTGTTCAGAAAAGTAATCTAATATATATTATGAACACTTGAAAGGAAAACAATGGAAGGAAAAGGACTTCAAAAACTTGTGAGTCCAAATGTAATATGAATAGGAACTAACTTCACTTAAAATACTTAGAAATCTGTCCTTACATAAAGTACTTTTCAGGATGGGACAATGAAAATTTATGCTTTGCCTTGATTACTTACTTCTAGGCAGCTTGCTGGTAAGCCTGTCTTCACTAGTTCAGACAGAGATTTCTTATATTGTTCTTATTCTTTTCACTATTTTTGACTTTTTCTTTGTTAAATCATGCAGCAATATTTTATCCTTATTTTATCCATTCTTTTATTATAAGGTGCCTCAAACATCTCAGAAATAGATTGTAAAATGTCAGTTTTTTTAAAATTACGTATTATTCTACACTTGTAGTAATTAATCTAACAACTTTTTAATGCTTTTGGTTTGTAGTTAAACCTAGATACTAAATAAATCATTGTCACTATGTAGATATTTGATCTCAAGCAAGTTAATTGGCCTCCATTTTCCTATTTTTTAAAAGTTAAGCTATTAAATGTTGACCTCATGAAGAGTAGAATTTTGTGCAGAACTCTGGCAATAATTATTACACAGCATCAGTATTATGGTGCCTCACAATCTGTCTCCCTATAGTTATTCATCTCTGAGTAGAAAGTTCATTTCACCCATCTCTAGAGCCTCTGCCTCTAGCTAAGCAACTGAAAGGGAAGACTTAAAGGATATTAAGCCCTAAAAGTCTGTTTTCCATCATGTAAAAATGAAACACATAATTTCTGACAAAACAAGGTAAATGGTGAGACAATAAACAACTATGCCAGCCTGAAAGACAGGCTGTCATGAATACTGGATCTATCAGACTCGAGGTTAGCAGGTGACGGTGCAGCGTGGTGATAGCGAGCCTCTTAGAGATTTCAATGTTTCAAACAGGCCTCTGCGGCACATGTGCCATAGGTTCACCGCCACCAGTCTAGTGGGTACTGGACTGATTCTCAAAGTAGAGAAGGGTTGGAAAGTTGTTCTCAAACATCAAACAATGTTTTCCTTTTTAATGGTGGCATGAAAAACCATCAGATACATTAATAATAAATCAGTACTAAAGAATCTGTAAATAGAAAATTACACAAGTAATTATTTGATAACAAATAGAAATGAAATAAAAATTATCCAACTATGTTTTCACCGAGATTAACTGCACCTAAGAAATTACTTTAACTACCATTAGTTCATTTTAATAGCCTGAACCTATTAAAACTGAGAAATTATCTAACATTTTTGCTGTCCACTTTTCTTGCCTACTTATCCAAATTTCAACCATGTTGCGGGTCAGTTCACAATACCACTTCCCCACAGAGCTGTGCAGTGTGACTCACACAAGTTTGACTCCCTCCGAGTTCCTGTCACTTTATTTTTACACTACATGTTTGGATTATCTTTCATCTCAGTCATGAAGCCATATTTTACCTCTCTGGCCTTGGACACCTCACTCAAGCTTTCTGGGCTTCTGCTGTTACTTCACATCTATTCTAAAGTGAGAGTCAATCCTATAAAGCGCATGCTACTATATCCTTAAGAACACAGACATCTGGTGCTAATACTATCTGCCACTCATTAGTCCTGTGACACTTGGCAGCCAGAAAGATGACAGCTCTTCCTTCCTGTTTTCTATTTGGTTCACAATATTCTAATTCCTGCACTTAGATGAGAATCAGTTTACTTAAGTTTTCTGTGTCACATTGCTTACTTGCATAATCATCCTGATGAAACTGTTATAAAGATTACAAGGTACTTAGAACAGTACCTGCTATATCATATGACCATAGTAAATGTTAATTATTTTATTTACTTTTGAGAGGTAGACATAAAAATTCATTGGCATCTTTTGCACCAATAAAATCAAAGATCATGACAGCCAATATTCCTGTGTTTCACATATTTACAAGTTATCTTTAGGGAAATTGTTAATAACTAATGACCCCCTCCAGGACTTAAAATTTAGTGTGTTATTTATTACCTTAATATCATTATGCACATGTTAAGAATATCATACTATTTTTTAAATAAGAAGTGGAAAAATGAAGAATGTGGAAAAATGAGGCCACAGTGACAGTAAGAATAGGAATAAATCTGTTAAAACCATCATCAAAATGATGTTGAAATTTTTTGGATAATAATCTATCAGTTAAACTCCGCAACAGGCAGGTGCTCATTTGTTTGTCTTTGCAATACTTTCAATTTGTGCAGCACACAAATTCTTAAGTTTGTAACTTAAAAATTTAAATTTTAGAAAGTAAGTGAATATTTTATTTAGTCTCATCCCATATACATCCACATGCAGTCTCCCTTTTTTGGGCACTTTCTCTGAATACATTTAGTGTTTTGGTTTCAGTTCATGCCAAGTTAAACACACAGTTAAGTCCTTCAAAACAACATGAGACACATATTTCTGCTTGATGCACAATTACAAACATAGCATACAGAAAAGGAGCAGAAAAGTCTCACATGGGTGTTCTGCTTTGTAGCTTGCATTCCCACAGGCATCATTTGGACAAGGCAATGCCATGAAATGGAGAAGGTCAAGATAGTTCTGTGTCACCAATCTTGAGTTTCCTCAATCCTGTGGGGAACAGCACTGCCCAACTGATCTCCATGCATAAGGTCATCCAATTAATACAAGAGCTCAGTGTGATTCAAAAAACAAGCACTGTACAAAAGGGAAGCCTGGAGACGAAGTCCTCTGGGTTACAGAGCAAGCAGGAAATCCATGTTCAGTTTCTCATCAGCTACTCTTCTTTGCAGTCACTTACACCTTCATTCAATTATACCAGACACCATTTTATGAACCATACACATCATGCTGAAGCAGACATACAAACCCGTCCTTTTGAAGTATAAATTGTACACAAAATAGAATGGATAATTAATGTTCTGTTCTAATTTTTAATATTGGGTATCATCACTATAATCATTTTGCAATCACCTCATGTTCCTTTGTTTTGTTTCTTAAGGGTGTTTACCTTTGTGCTAACACTTACAGTTGTGGGACCCAGCAATTGAACAAAAATCAACCACCTAGTAGAACCCTAAGACACACATTACAGACAGTTGAGACTAGTGCAATTAAAAAACCAAAAATTAACCCAAAAGGTGAAAATGACAAAACAAAAAGTCACACATCAAAAAACTATGAAAAGATAGCAAGTGAAATAAAAAAACAAATCCAAGAGGCTAAAAAGAAAATCAAATTAGAAGTAATCTCTCATGTAAAGATAGAAATAACAACCTAGTAAAGGAGTTGCTCAGTGCAGCTAAAGAAGAAATAGATTTAAAAAAAAAAGTACCAGAGTTATGGGAAAGTGATTGAAACCTTGAATGAACAATATAGAAAACAAGTAGAATCCATGAAATAAATTCACAGAGACATTCAAGAAAAAAAAATTTCTACTGAAAGCAGGCAGAACAATTTAAATGCAGGTAAGGAAAGAATTTCGGACCTTGAGGACAGTATCACACTCAGCAATCATGAAAGGATAGAACTTTTAAAAATAACAAAGCACCATGAAATGACAATCCAAGAGCTTCAAGATGATGCCAAGAGAAACAATATAAGACTAAAAGGCACCAGTGAAGACACAGGAGTCAAAGGAAATGACATTGGTAAACTATGCACAGAAGTAATAGAAAATTTTCCATACATGGGGAAAAAAACTGATAAACATATGCAAATAAGTGAGGCATATAGAATGCCAACCAATCACAACCAACACCAACATATAATGATTGAGATCCCAGACATACAGCACAAAAACAGAACACTAAAAGCTGTTAGAGAAAAGACACAACTCACCTATCAAGGCAAGCCCATTAGAATCATGGCAGACTTTTCAGCACAAACCTCAAGAGGAGCTTGGAGTGAGATGTTTCAGGCCCTGAAAGACAACAACTTTCAACCCAGATTGACATACCCAGCAAAACTTTGTTTGAAAGTTAATGCAGAAGCAAGATACTTCCATGACAAAGAACAACTGAAGAAATTCATGTTCACACAACCAACCCTAGAAAGAGTATTGAAAGACATACTAGATAGAGATAAAAATGACCACAATCTCAGAACAAGAGAAAAAAACCACCAGGCAGGGCAAGAAATTAAATAAGGGGGGAAAGCTAAAGACAAACAACAGGAAAATAACATGGGAAAGTTAAGCCAGTACATATCAGTTATATCCATTAATGTAAATGGCCTCAATTCACCTAATAAAAGAAATAGCATGACAAAATGCATCAAGAAACAGGATCCCACAATATGCTGTATAGAAGAAATACATGTGAATCAAAAAGAAACTGATAGACTAAAAGTCAATGGATGGAAAACAATATTCCATGGGACAGAAACCTAGAAAAAAGCAGAGATAACTACTCTCTTTATAGACAATGTTAACTTTAAATCTAAAATGATTAAAAGAGATAAAGAAGGTCACTACATATTTATTAGCGGAAAACTACAAGAGGAAGAACTAACAATTATAAATATATAGGCACCAAATACAGGAGCACCCAACTATATAAGACAAATATTAATGGACAAGAAAAACCAAATACACAAAAACACAGTTATAAAAGTGGACCTTAATACCCCATTGTCACAAAGAGATAGATCAACTAGACAAAAAGTCAGCAAAGAAATAACAGAACTGAATCAAACCTGTGAGCAAATGGACTTAGTAGATGTTTACAGAGTGCTCCACCCAACCACATCAGAATACACATTCTTCTCAGCTTCACATGGGACAGTCTCCAAAACAGAACATATATTAACCCATAAAACATTCATAAGTAAATGTAAAGAAACTGAAACTACCCCATGCATATTATCTGACCATAGTCCACTGAAATTGGAAAATAATAGGAAAAGAAGTTGCAAAACCTACATAAATACATGGAAATTAAATAATAACCTTGTGAACAACTAGTGGGTTACACATGAAATTAAAGAAGAAATAAAGTGAAACCTACAAATCAATGAAAATGCAGAAACAACATATTGTAATCCATGGATGCAATGAAAGCAGTACTAAGAGGGAAATATATAGCAATAAATTGTCATATCAAGAAAACAGAACAAGCTCAAATAAACAACCTGATGTTTCATCTCAAGCTTCTAGAAAAAGAAGAGCAAGTCAAACCCAAAGTTCATACAAGAGAGTAAATTATAAAGATCAGAGCAGAAATTAATGGAATTGAAACTAAAAAAACAACACAAAGAATTAAAGAATCAAAAAGCTGGCTTTTTGAGAATATAAACAAAATTGATAAACCTCTAGCTAACCTTATCAAGAAAAAGAAAGAAAACACCCAATAAGGATTGAAAAGAGGGAAGTTACTACAGATTCCATGGAAATTCAAAAGATCATGAATACCTAACTTTCAAATCTCTACTCACATCGGATGGAAAACACAGAGGAGATGGATAGATTTCTAGAAACATATGAACTACCAAAGCTCAATCAAGAAGGTAGAGCAATTTTGAACAACCCAAAATCAACTATTGAAATTGAAACTGTAATTAAAAACTTACCAACAAAGAAAAGCCCAGGTCCTGATGGATTCACAGCTGAATTCTACAAGAAATTTAGAGAAGATTTGACACCAATATTCCTTAAACTCTTCAATGAAATTGAAAAGGAAGCAACCCTCCCTAAATCATTCCTGAAGGCAAGTATTACTCTGACACCAAAAACAGAGAAAGATCCAAGCAAAAAGAAAACTATAGGCCAATTTCACTAATGAATATTAATGTAAACATTCTCAATAAAAATCAGTAGCAAATCATCAACAAGATTACACACCATGACCAAGTGGGATTCATTCCAGGAATGCAGGGATTGTTTAACATACACAAATCAATAAATGTAATATACCACATCAACAGAGCCAAAAACAAAAACCACATGGTCATCTCAGTAGATGCGGAAAAAGCTTTTGATAAAGTCCAACACTTGTTCATGATAAAAAAAAAAGCCTTCAGAAATTTGGAATACATGGGACCTACCTCAATCTCATAAAGGCCATCTATAACAAAGCAACAGCCAACATTATACTAAATGGACAAAAACTAAAAGCTTTCACTCCAGAAGAAGGAACAAGACAAGAATGTCCACTATCATCACTCCTATTCAATACAGTTCAAGAAATATTAGCCAGAGCAATCAGACAAGAGAAAGAAAAGGAATAAAGACAGGAAAAGAAAAAGTAAAATTATCATTATTTGCAGATGACATGATACTCTATAGAGAAGATCCAGAAAACTCCATTGAAAGACTACTAGAAGTAATAAATTCAGCAGTGTAGCTGGATACAAAGTCAACACTCAAAAATCAATAGCATTCCTGTACACAAACAAAAAACTCACTGAGACAGAAATTATGGAAATATTGCCTTTCACAATACCATCTAAAAAAATGAGATACTTAGGAATCAACCTAAACAAGAATGTTCAAGGCCTTTGTGCTGAAAATTATACTACTCTTTAAAAGGAGATGGAAGAGGATATTAGAAAATGGAAGGTTATTCCTTGCTCTTGCTTAGGAAGAACCAACATTGTGAAAATCGCCATACTCCCAAAACTGTTACACAGATTCAATGCAATCCCAATCAAAATACCATCAACATACCTTACAGATCTAAAGAAAACATTCCTAAAATTCATTTGGAAACAGAAAAAAATAGACTATCAAAGGCAATTCTGGTCAACAAAGGCAAGGCAGGAAGCATCTCAATTCCTGACTTGAAAATATACTACAAAGCTACTGTGACAAAATCAGCATGATACTGGCAAAGAAATAGACATGAGAATCAATGGAACAGATTAGAAGATACAAACACAACTACAAAGACACTCAACCAGCTTATATTTGACAAAGGGGCTAAACATATTCACTGGAAGCAGGATAGCCTCTTTAATAAATGGTGTTGAAAAAATTGGCTCTCCACATGCCAAGGATGGAAAATAGACCCATGCCTATCACCAAGCACTAAATTAAAGTCAAAATGGATCAAAGATCTAAATATTAAAACAGAAACATTAAATATACTGGAAGACAAGGTAGGTTGAAGTCTTGAATACATAGGGGTAGGCAGACAATTCATGATCAAAATGTAAATCACACGGGAAACACTTCAAAGAATGAACAACTGGGATTACTTCTTATTGAAAAGTTTCTGCACTTCAAAAGAAAGCACCAACAGAGTGAAAAGAAAACCCACAGAATGGGAAAGAATTTTAGCCAGCAAACCCTCAGAAAAAGGACTTATATCCAGAGTATATAAAGAATTGAAAAACATCAAGCCCCCCAAATTCAAAGACCCTCTCCAAAAATGGGCATCTGAAATGAACACACATTTCCCAGATGAAGATACACAAATGCAAATAAATATGTGAAGAAATGCTCACTATCACTGGTCATTCAAAAAATGCAAATTAAAACAGCATTGAGATTTCATCTCACTCTGCAAAGAATGACTGCCATCAAGAAATCAACTGATAACAATTGTTGGCTAGGCCGGAGGGCTGGGGGAATTCTCTACTGTTGGTGGGAGTGTAGACTGGTGCAGCCACTATGGAAATCAATATGAAGATTCCTCAGAAGAATAGAACTGGAAGTTCCATTCAATTCAGCTATTTCTCTCCTGGGTATTTTCCCAGAAAAACTGAAAAGGTCATAACAGTGATAGATATGCACCCATGTTTATAGCAGCACAATCTGTAATAGCTTAATCTTGGGAACAACCAAAATGCCCATCAACCACAGAGTGGATGAAAAGATGTGGTATTTTTATACAATGGAATATTACGCAGCTATAAAAAGGATTATCTTGAGGCCTTTATAGGTAAATGGAGGCAACTGGAGACTATCCTCATAAGTGAAATAAATAAGAATCATATTTGTAAATATCACATTGTCTCTCTAGTGTAAAAAGCAATAAAAACTGTAGGAGTAATAAGATCTAAAATGTATAATAGCTATTTTTAAAAAGGGAAAGAAAGTGCTCTAAAAGATAACTGCATGTATGTTTATGTGTGTAAGACAGATACCATGTTACTAAATTTTTGTTGAATCATTGAACAGAACTGTTTACACTCTTATTGTTTGATTGTCCACTTTTTATGCTTTAGTTTTGTAATTTGAACATCTATTTCTAAGATGACACTATGCAATTTATCAACTAATGATTTCTTAGCATTAATTTTTTTGCAATTCTGTGTTATTTCTATGCTTTTCTGTTTTGCTTTTTTCTTTAAATAAAAAAAAAAAAACAATGAGTTCTGCCCCCTGCATACACTCCAAAGTGTATAGTATAGTTAACTACAGGTTCTACGCTGTACAGAAGAGCACCAGATCTTGCACATCTCAGGTAACAAATTTTATATACATTGAACAGTAACACCTCATCTCTCCCTCTTTCCTACTCCTGGCAATACAATGCTATTCACTCTCTTTTCCACTCCAGGCAATACAATTCTATTCACTGTCTCTGTAAGTTTGACTACACTGGGTTACAAATGTGTAAAAAGGTGTTTTGGAGAAAAGAAAAGCAGGGTGATGTCAAAGAAAACTGGGGAGTTTGGATAAGGATGTGTAAGACAGCCCTCTCTGTAAAGCCATATTTGACCAGAGAATTGCATTCAATCCAGGGATGACTGCATTAAAACTATAGGGACACTTTTGCAGGCTAAGGTAAAAGAATCCAAATCTGGGAAAAATACAGTGTACTTGAGACACTGGCAGGAAGTCAGTGTGGCTAGAGTGCTGCAAAACAGAAAAGTCTGGTGAAACGTAAGGCAAGAAAAGATGGTGCTAACACGGAAGACCATCTGTCCTGTAGGCAAACATGCTAAGCTGCTTTTGAGCAATAAAGTCTTGCAGAAGAGAGGACTGTGTGGCTTCTGGACTGGGACACAAAAGACAACCTAATTGTTGGTGGTTCCCCCTTTGGTCACAAGTCTAGAAAAAAGAGATGTCAGGTCCTGGGAACACTGGATGGGCTCCAGAAAAGCCCTATGATTTTAGGAACCCAGACCTTCCACTAACACAGGACAGGTTGCTACTAATTAAAACTTTCTGATGACTGCAACTTCCTCAGAGATCCTGATCTAAAATCAGGAATCCAAGCTTCTCCTAAATTCCATGCCTACAGAAACTGTGACAAACACAAATATCTGTTATTTGACGCTATTATGTCTTGAGTTTATTACACAGCAGTAGTTAGAAAATTGTGATGTATGATAAATTTTGAAGACTTTTTTATGAGTTTTGATCTGATTCATGTTTTCAAGATCTTATTCTAACACTTTTATCTAGGAAGGTGAGAAGGGAGGCAGAAAGGCAGTAAGACAGACACACTAAGCCAATAAAAAAAAAGATGAGGATGCTGAGTTACAGGACAAGGGCCTTACTGGTTGGTTGGCTGCCTGGACAGTGGAGGTTTCTAGTGCAGTGGAATACAAGTCTTAGGAAAAGAGAGGAGTCAAAAAAATGACTCTCAGGTTCTTTGCTTGAGCAAACAGATGCAGAGCAGTAGCATTTATAGACATGAAAATAACAGAAGGGTAGGCTTAGCAGGGAAAACAGTGAGTTTTGCTTCCAGTGTATTTTAGGTGGTATCTAAGAGAAGACACAGGAGAAGAAGATATATGTATAATTCTCAAGTTCAGGGAAAAGCCTGGATTTTGTTATATAAGTTCTAAAGAGATCGGTATATGCTCAAGTTCATAAGAATAGGTTGGGATAAAAAAGGACGCTTCAAAGGATTGAGCCTGTGATACTCTAATGTAGAGAAATGAGAAAGAGACCAAGGATTGAGCAGAAGCAGATGAAATACGGGGAAACTAGTGAAGGAGGTTTAAACCAGGAAAAAGTACATCACCCAATTCAAGAGCAGGAAAGACCCAAAAATGAGAAAGAAATAAGCTGGCTTAACCTACCATGAAGTTTCATTAAATGTTGACTAAACGTGAACTACTGGCTTTGTAAAATAAAGTATACTTGTTACCTTTTCAAGAACTATTTTAGTCAGTGGAGTGGATTTACAAACAGATGGAGAAGAAGGACATATTTAGAATAGAAACTTCCCTCTCTCAGGAGGGTCAGGCGGGTTCCTTGCCTTCCAGAATATTGTTCTAAAGCCTTCAACCTACTCGCACTGCACCTCCCAATGACTTCACCCTTTCTTTTCTGTTCTTAAAACCAAGTCACCTGTGGAGGTGGCAGGAGGTGAGCACACTTTTGGTTTATATGACCCATTCTCACAAGACATCCCTGTCAACTTTCATCTTTGTAGACATCAACCACTTATCACCTTCCTGGGATTCACAACTGGTTCAGTTTTTTATGTACATTTTCCCTAAAATTTTTAAAGAATAAGAAGCTGAGGATGACTCAAAATAAATTCAGTTTATCTACAAGGACAACAAAAATACAAATGTTGGCCACTGAACCACTTGCTATACTCTGGCACTCAGCAGTCTACATACAGAAGTCACACAGACCCCCATGACTGCAGCTCTGGAACTCTCAGGTTCTCCACTACAGGTTCTCCTACTGCCTTGTTTAATGGTCTCACTTATTTTTACCTATGGCAGGAGCTGTGAAGCCAATGTCCTTGAGGACCTATGTGTCATTGTTATGGTTTGTATCTAGATGTCTCCCAAAGCCTCAAGCAGTCATAGGTGGGGTTTTTCAGAGATGGCTGCATCTATGGTGTATAATGTTGGAATTAAGGGTGTGATGCTGGGACTTATTCATAGTGTGACACTAGGATTAAAACTGCCCCACCCTGGTTGCGAGTGATATCCACCCTAAGAGTGAATAGCCTAGATAAGATATAAGAGACAAAAAGGGAGCAACTGTTTGCTTATTGCTCCCTACCTTCTACTTACCATGAGCTCTTTCTCCTCTGTGATACTCCTCTGCCATGCTGCTCTGCCTTGGAGTCAACAGACTATAAACTGTAACCTCTACAAACTGTGAGCCAAATAAACCTCTCCTTCTTTAACTTTGTGTATCAGGCATTTTGTACCAGCAAAAAGAAAAGTAACTAAAATAGTCATGTGTCTTCTATATCTAACCTGTCTTTTAAAAACACGTATTTAGCATTATCCATTTCCCTTTTTATCTTGGGATACAGATTTCTCCTGTGTTTATCCTCTGGTTATACAAAGCACCAAACTTTTATTTAACTAACAAACTATTTATTTAATGGCAAAACAGTGACACAGGCTTGGTTCTCCATGGCCTAAAGATTAAATTCATTTGTTTCCTGTCACTAAAAACTGAACTGTGTTCCACCCACGTCTTCTCCTACATTTGTACCCTGCTTCTTGAAATCCTGAAGTTAGTATACTGTGCCCTTTGCTCACAAGACATTGAGCAAACCATGCACCTTTAAAATCTGAGCACTGGCAGCAATCTTTCCTCCTTCCTCTGAGTGACAGATACAGTTCTTTTTTAGGTAGGCTTATCTTGGACATTCATGTCACATGGTTACTCATTTCAGGTTACATTTATCACTGTGTAATGTGATGTTTACAAGTTTTCCTCACTGACTTCCTTGCAGTTGTGTGACTAGCTTGAAGCCACATGGCTGACATTTTTGAAGCCATAGAGACTATCAAATGTATCATTTTTCATTCTCAGTTCTCACTACAAAATGGATGCATTGAAGTGTAACTTCCAAGTCAAGTTTTTCAAATCTAGCTTGCTGAATAAGTTTCACTAAAATAATGTCTAGCTTTTAATACAAAAACTTCATGAAATACATGTGCCTTTGGCACAAAGATTTTCAGTTGTTGTTTCCATAGAGATATTTACATGTATTTCTATAAAAAAACAGTACTACATTTAAAATTCATATGCATTTCCAGAAAAGCTGATATATTTTTATAGCATTTTGGACTATTTTTTGTGCATTTTTGGATTGGTTTTCATCTCATGTACATACACGTCTTAAAAGGCCTAAGAGGAAGGAGAATGGCCAATAAGAGAAGTCACATGCATTCAAAGCAAATATTCTTCATACTTCATTGTTTAGTGATCAGAAATTAGCACGTTAAGCAAAAACTCTAATACAATCTCTTTTTTATACACAGATTGACATTTAAGTATAATTTTGCTTGCATTTTAGGAAATTGGTTTGAAAGTTTCAAATTAACTAGTAATGAACTGTAATTTTTGTTTTTAAATATTCAAAATAAGCAGAAAGCATTTTTATTCCATATATTTGATGTTAAAAGTAAATTACTATCTTAAGTAATCTATACTCATTAAGTTATACCTGATTTTCTCACATATGTATTCGACTACATTTATTTCCACAGCATGAATAAAACATATGTCCTACATTTGTGGAGAAAAGTAAGATTACTGTTGCCAAGTATATCTTGTATAATACTACCTTAATAAAAATAAAATAACACATTTAAAATCATCAACTCAAATTGTGTTGGCTTGGTTTAAATTAATTTTTTTCTAAGCCAACTCAGATTATATAAAACAACATTTATTCATCATTTAGATTAAATTTGCAAAAAACCTACAATCAGATGTGCTTAAATTTGTAATAATTTATATTCAAGATGTTCAGAAGCATAATTACATTATGCATGCCTTGTGTTAAAAGTCAAGATTTCTGAACTGCATAAAGGTAAGCCATATTCATTGGAAATAAAAATCTTTAGTGTATCAACAGAGCTGTTACTGAAGCAGAATTGAATGTAGTAAGCTGCTTCAGATGCAGCATGATCCAGGCATAACTTCTTCACTGAATACTTTCCCTGGCTCAGCACAGAATGGACAGAATAGCCCTAGCTTTAAATGCTAGCTACCTGCTGATCATTTGTGGCAAGCATCATAATCTTTTTTGGCTTAAATCACTTCTAATTTCTTAGTCATGTAATTCAAAAAGCCAAAATTATCTAGGGTGAATTGGGAAGTTTATTAAATATTGTATGTTTGCAGTATTTAAGAAAGGCTATTTAATTTGTATGTATTTGGAGAGAGTACATAGCCACGACTCTTAAATTCAGACTAATCCAAAAACACATACCCATTTATACCATCCTCAAAGATGGCCAGATGTGGGGACACATACCTGGAATCTCTGCACTTGGCAGGCAGAGGCAGGAAGAGAGCCATGAGGTTAAGGCCACTCTGAATTACACAGGGAGACCCCAACTCAAAAAAAAAAAAAAAGAAAGAAAGAAAGAAAGAGAGAGAGAGAGAGAGAGAGAGAGAGAGAGAGAGAGAGAAAAGCAAAACAGACTTCATACATAATGAAGAAACCACATCTTTTCCTACTTGATACGGTGTTTTCATAATTAGATATAATACAATTTAAAGGCTTGGTGGTCCAGATCATCTGTTGTCACCAGAAAAGACTAGCCCTACCACCTTACTCAGAGAAAGGAAAGACTCTCAAATGGATTCTCTTGAACAGACTCCTAGAGGCAGCATAAGACATATAGTGGCTGTATCCTCAACATTCTCAGGAACTGTCATGTTCTCTTTATTGCAAAGTAATGGTATTATATTATAGTTCAGGAGCAAGTGGGAGCCTTGCCATTTTCTTACATTCTACTGCTTATTATGGTTTTTGTCTAAGCTACCCCAGTGTGTCTGAAATGGCGTCACTCTGAGAATGTGACTTGCAGTTTTAATAAGCAGAGATGCTAGCACCTTGTACAGTGGTTATTGACAGTTTGCACATCTTTTCTGGAGCACTATCCATGAAAGTCTGTAGTCCATTTTTATTTGGATTATTTTTTATTCTACTACATCATAAAATTCTTCATGTCTTTGAATGCAAGATTCCTATGAGAAAAATAATTTTCAAGTATTCTTTTCCTATTCTGTGTTCTCTTTTTCAATAGCATGGTATTATATAAAAGTTTAAATTTTGAAATAAACCAACATAGCAATTTTCGCTTTTCACATTTCATTTTTTCTTCCCTCTCATGGTACTGGGGATCATGCCCTGAGCCACTTAACCACTAAGCTACACACCCAGTCCTTTTTTATATATTTTATTTTTTATTTTGCAACATGTATTCATTAAATTACTCAAACAGGTCTCAAACTTGTGCTCCTCCTGCCTCTGCCTCCAGAATAGCCAGGGTTATAGGCATGGGTCCCCTTATCCAGCTTGGCACTTAACTTTTATGTCATTCATTGAAATTACTGCCTAACCAACAGTCACAAAGATATCTACTCCTCTTTGTTTTCCCAAGTTTTCTAATTTTACTTCTTTACACAAGAAACTGGGTTAACTGAGTTGGGTTAACTGGTTATGCATGCCAGGACTCAGGAGTCTAACTGGGTTAACTGAGTTGGGTTAACTGGTTAGGCATGCCAGGACTCAGGAGTCTAACTTCATCCTTCTGCATGCAGATATGAAACTGTCCCATCATACTTTTCAGAAATAAAGATTTCTGACACTGCATGGACTTGGGCCCAGGTAAATAATTCAAAAAGTGCAAAGACAACAAATCCTGCCAAAGACATTGAGAAAAGGGTAAAGATGACAGTGGGAATGTTAGAGAAAACTCTAGGAAACAAGAAGGTTCTTCTGAACTTTAAAAACAAATGTACCATAGGATCCAGAAATCTCACCACATCAAAAGGAAATGACAGCAGTAACCATGCTACCATCTCCACTCCCAAGTCCACTGTAGCACTTGTCACCAGAGCCACATTCTGGGAACAACCAGAGTGCCCAACCGAGATAAAACAAGCGGACAAAAACATGGCACTGTCCCACAGAGTGGTGTTCAGCCAGAAAAAGGGCCCTGTCATCCATGCACTATGGATAGGCATAAGATTCTTGTGTTAAGTGAAATGTCAGGCGTGAGGAGACAGCAGTGAATGATCTCATGCCTATAAAATCTGAAACAGTTGATCTAAAAAGCTGAGAGGAGAATGGTGGTTACAAGAGGCTGCAGAGTCTTGAGGATGAGAGGCATTATGTTACACAGGAGCAAGAATTTCTGTTATGGTATTGAATAGTAGAAGGCCTATACATAAAAGATTGTATTTTTGCAATCCATTTTAAATGCTAGAAGAAAAATATATATTTTTAAAACAGGTTCTTGCTATGCAATTGATACTGACCTTGTATTAAGAGATCCTCCTGCCTCAGTCTCCCAAGCAGTGGGATTACAGGTGTGCAATACCACATCAGACTAATGCTAGAAGAATTCTAATGTCTTCACCATAAAGAAATGATATTTGAGAAGATAGATATACTTACCCTGATTTAGAGGAAACACAATACATGTGTGTACACACTGCACTACAGGCACATGACACCAGGCCTGACGAATTCAATTTTAAAAATAAAGTGATTCTAAAATTGAGCCTTCCTCCCTCAAGTTTTAATTCTAATTCCATTGATTTATATGGGTGCCTTCACAACAATATCCAATGTCCTGAGTACTATAGTGCTGAATTATGTCTGGCAATCAGGAAGGATGGATCTTCCAAATTTGTTCATCATTTTTATAACCATTTTGCCTGTTTTGGTCCCTTGGACATCCACAGCTTTTTCCTATGAATTCATCAGTTAACATAAGAAAACAGCTAGAACTGTGACAGGACTTGCCCTGCCTCCACAACATGGAATGCTCCCACCCTAACAATACTCAGCACTTCATATCATGAGCTTGTGTTGCTTTTCCTTTATTTAGGTTTCCTTTAGTGTCTTTCAAAAACAAAATTTTATAATTTCACCACATATGCCTTGCATTTACTGTGTTAAATACTTAGGTATCTTCTTCTTCATGACAGGGTCACACTGCTTCTTGGCCTTATTGCTACTATCAATTATAGTATCTGACACTACTGTAAAAGAAATTATTTTCAGATACATTAACATGGATTGCAAAAATACAATCTATATTTGTGTGAGCTTGTATCCCAGATCCTTGCCAAACTGATTTATTATTTCTAATGTCTTGATGTGGATTCTTCAGGACTCTGACTGTGAATTACATTTGTCAAGTGTGTTCTCTGAGTAATCTACCTTCTTGTTTCCCAGTGCAGTTCTTCTGGGCAGGCACAATATCATTAGCTTTTTCTTTCAAATCATCAAAGGTTTTAATATAATAAATTCAAATAGGTTTCCTTGTGACATCAAAAAAAAAAACCTCTCCCTTAGAAAAATAAACAATTTGTTATAAAACACACCTTAATATTTTTTTTCTAGAGGAAATTTAATAATGCAAAATAATGACAGCACTGAGAATCTTTTCTGAGCTAAAACATAAATACAAAACCTGTGAGCTCTGGGCACTCAATAAACCTTCAGTAAATAAGTGTAAAAATGAATGATGTGCATAAAATACATGAAATGTGCATTGTTCAACTGAGAAAAGTCAATGAATTCTCACCCTTGCTGGAAAGTCTCAGTTGGGAGAAGGCAACACAGCACAGATTTTTGGCAGAGGCTAGACAGTAAGACACTGAGCCCAATTTCATATAAATGGAGAAAGAAGGAACAGGACTAAATTGTAGGGATGACTTTTTAAAAATGCAATAAAACAGAAGCACTGAGTTGCCTGTGTCTACCTATATTGAAACCAACAAAATTAGCATCTGCTATGGATATTAGAAAGTGATTATTCCATTCCCTTTAGGATCTAAAATCTTATAAAAAGAACCCACTTATCTAATGAAAACTTAATAATACTTTAAAAAAAGAATCTGGAAAGTCCTTGTCTACACCAGATTCTTATATTTTAGAGTCTGGGTAAGAGCACATAGGAAAACCACTCTACCATAAATCTAAATATTTTACCCAAAAAGATGCTGACAATAGTTATATCTATTCAGTTCTTCTATAATAAGAAGCAGACCTTTCTAACACTGGTGTCTGCTTACTTCCTAGCATGAATACTTCGTGAACAGTGGGATAGGATTCTGCTGCCTAGACCTCTCCCAAGTACTGGGTCAGGACAGAGTACACTCTAAGAAGCAGGCTCCCTCTCAGAGGACTCCACAAGGCCACACCCATGCGCATGTGGACACCCAGGCTCTCCTGGGAGCTGTGACCAGGGCATACACACCTGTGGTGGGGTTCATCCTTAGGAAGACAGACATTCAGGCCACGGTCCTGAGGCTTCTCATACCCCCGAGGCCTACACACTCATGAATGGGCAGAGAGATCTGATCTCAGGAAGATGGCCCGGAGGGACTGGACTAAACAGGCCCAAAGTTGGGAGTGAGGCCACATTCACAGGGATTTGGGGTTTCAGGTTCTCAGCATATATTTTGAGAGTAGCAAGGGGAACTGGGCCTATAATGAATAATCCTAATTTCATATAAATAAATTGAGAAAAAAATGTTGGAATCCTTGTCCCATGCAGTGGGTACAGCCAGAGGGAATTATAAAATCAAGCACACAGAGCTAGCTCCTCTAGTTCAAGTCTAAAAAGGACAGTATTTATGTTGGTCATTCTATTACTAACTTTGTTATCCAGCATTTTACCAGCAATGTGAAAAATCACACTAACAACCCAAGTTGCCAACTATTTGCACCATTAGTCTTATAGAAAAGTTTCAGAAAGGACTTAGAACATGAAGATTTTCCTTCTAAAGGAGACAATTAGATAATGAATGAATTTTATCACATGTAAGTGATTTCAAGGCCATTTAGATCCATTAGCAAATTTAATAGTCTTATGTTTCCCTAAAATTCCATCACAACCTGAGACAAATATGATGAAAATATGTACTAATTTAAGTAATATCAAGTTAAAACCTGAAAACTCCATTTTGAACATAAATCAAACAGAGTTTCTGAGAAGCTCTATTTTACTGAAGAAAAATTGTGGTTATAATCAAATCCACATGAATTCTAACTGGTATCATCCATAACACATCACCAATCATTTATGAAAAGTGCTCCTTAAGATTACTCTAAGAACACTGCTGCTAAGGATAATGGCTCCTGAAGGAGTTTACCCTACTTGTAGGATGTATATTTGCCAATTCAAGTATCTATCATGCTAAGCACTAAAAATCAGCTTTCTAGGGCCCAGTCTTTCAGACTCATAAACATGAAAATCCTCTACTACTGTGTGTAGCAGGGCAGAAACGAAGTCCGTGAATTTATAAATACAGATTTTAGCATGCAGGTAAGAATTCTAATGCTTGTATAAACAGATGAAAGAAGCTTATATAATAATAAAATAGGAAACGTAATTAAAATGAGACAGATGCAGCAAACATTTGAAAGATGTTTTGAAATTTGTAGGAAAAGGATGTGAATTTTTAAGCATGTTTAGAAAAATATTAAAGGTGAAAATAATAAACTGCTCAAAATATTTTGAGGTACCACATAATGTAATATATCTAACACATAAATAATAGAAAATAGTGAGCTACATGATGGAAAGTATATGCTTGTAATAAAATTAAGTTAATTTGCAAGTTCAAATTTTTGCTTCTTTTGGATATCTAAAAATGATTATTAAATAAACCAGAATAAAGTGTGTAGTTTATTAAGTATATATGCAATAAATAATTTGTTTTTAAGATATATTATCCAAGCAATATTTAAAAGTAATCTCACTTAAAGAGAAATCTCAGTTAAGTACAGGACTTGTTTTTATTTTAATTATTTGTTTCAAATTAGTATACAAATTTATTATTAGAATCTGTAGAAAATGCTACCTTAATAACCCATCACACTATTTTTAACATCTCTATAACCTTTGAAGTATTTCTAAAAAGTACTACTTTAATAATACATTATACCCTTTAAAATATCTATTATCTGTGAACAGGAATTTTGCATTTATTAATTAGGACTCCATGTCAATCATGACTAACTCATCTTCTAGTTTATCTTATTATCTTTTGATAACCCAAAATAAAACATCTTATAACATCCCTAATCTGTTTTTAAAATCTTTATCCATACATATATATCATTTTTCCCCAGTATCTACATAAAATGCCATAACATACGTACACATAGCTACAGGTAGACACACTCCCTGTGCTTCGAGCACAAGCTGCAAAGTGTTATGTTATTATAATACTGAGGAAGATACAGGAGCAGCCAGAGGAGTGGGAAGAGGATAGCAGGAGGGAAGAAGGATGGGGGAGACACTGAGGGATGGGCTTTTTCCTCTGCTGACTAGCTGCTTAAGGCAACTGGGACACAGACGCAAATAAAACAGAACCAAATTCTGGCATCAGGG
Organism: Hydrochoerus hydrochaeris; assembly: GCA_004027455.1. NCBI lineage: Eukaryota > Metazoa > Chordata > Mammalia > Rodentia > Hydrochaeridae > Hydrochoerus > Hydrochoerus hydrochaeris. Next base: position 38,057 of record PVLA01005482.1, read on the forward strand.
AACTTATGTGGTATTATTCCTAGACTCAGAGTATACGATGAAAAAGAAAACTGAAACACTTCTTTACAGTCTTATGGGCACAGTGAACACCACTGGATTAATTACATAAAACAATATAAAATTACAATCATGGTATCACTAAAGAAAAGCACATGGTTATATAAGAGAGAATGATGTGAGGGGAAGGAAATCCAGATTCCTTGAATTTGGGGGTTACTCACCTCTAACACAATCCACCCCGTGTGTGGTCATCATGTGGCCCTTTTCACATCACCTCAGGAACTGTCACTCAAAGTGTCCACACAAACACCAATTCTCAGGCCAATGCTATTGCTATGAGTAACACACCCTTCACTTCTGACCCCGAAGCTTATGTCTTCTGCCAGCATCCATAAAAGCATGGTAGGGTAACTCATTAACATACAACCCAAATTTATTATACTTAGGTCACTTACACAGCTCACAATATTACAACTCAAAGACCCTGCAATACCTCGATCTAGCTTTTTCCATGTCTTACATGTTAGATCCACAAAGTTGTATGATGCAATGACAAAACAAGTTAGGTTCTTACTACTGTGTTTGTACCCCTAAATAACAAGAGAACTCTCCTGAACTAGGAAGGAATTACTTTTCTGTAGGACACTTCCAGATCCGACTTCAGGAAGAACAGGCCATCAGATGGGCAGTAAGTGGGAAGAAGGGCATCTATGCTTTCAAAAGAAAACAGGTACAGATGTGCAGTGATGGAAAAACAAATTTAAATATAAAAGTAGTAGAATGAAAATAAATTTCCTTTCTGAATAAGTTTCCTCTTCTCATGCCTCAAATACAATCTAAATGTCCAGGCCCAGAACATGGGCAATGGTAAACAAAGTACATATTAATGTATTCCTAATGGCTTACTGAATAGATTGTGATAACTGTGATAAGAAGTAAAAAAGAAAGTTTGACTAGCATATGGTATCACTCATGTAAGTAAGGCAAAGTAAATAAAAAGAAACATAAAAGGCCAGACAGAATGAAAGGGAGAGAGATCTTTTGCAAATGAAGGGGTCCAAGAGACCAAGGGGAAGGAGGAGGAAGGAAAGGGTAAGAAAAAAGATTTAAGTTGTGTCATGTTCATGTACCAAATATCCAAAATAAGCCTAAACATTAAATGTCATAAACATGAACTAAAAACATCAGTAACAATAATAATGAAAAAGGGGAAAAAGGATCTAGAGATAAGAGGGTGGGAGGTGGGTGGGGAGGAGAAGGAGAAGACAAAGGAATCCAAGGTGTGTTAGGTACATGTACCTACTCCCTAAGATGAATATAAACCTGCAAACAAGCACTAATAAAATAACTGTTTTAAAAAAGAAAGGAAAAACAGCTTAGGCCGAATGGAAGGAATGATTTAACTCTGAGACTTCTGTGTTTGTTGTAATAGTTGAGTATTAATCTAATAAGCCAGGAACACTTGTGTCCAGAGTCCAGAAGAGGAATCTAGGATAAAGAAAGACTTAAGAGACAATACTTAGTTAACATTCAAGAGTAAGACAAAAGTTCAAAAGTCTATGAACATAAAATTGGGAAACGATGACCTAATTATTCTTGTTTTGTTTCGTTTTGGTACTGGGAATCAAATTCAGAACAATTTTGTGCTTGCTAGGCAGGCACTTATATCACTGAGCTATATCCCTGGGCTTGATGACTTAATTATTAAATAATAATGATGATTAAAACGAAGTCACCTTAAGGAAATTAAAAGAAATGATCAGAAAATGTAAACAATACCTTGTAAGTCAGGAACGGATTCCTGTATACCTGAAGTAAACTTCAAAGGATTTCAGTGAGCTGGAAGTCAGGAGGTAGGTATCACTAAAGACTGTTAGGTCAGCTAAGGAAGACTATGTCAAGAGGATGCAGTTAGAATGCAAGGGTTAGGGAAAGCATGAAGAAAGGGAGAGAAGAGTTACCAGACACAACCCAACCTGCTTAATGGTAATAGGCTACATCACAAAGAATCATCCATTAAACTTGCTTAAGCCATTTTTTAAAGCAGAGATATTTTATGGGTCCCTAAACTAAAAGTACATCGCTTAGAATTTAGGTTTTACTTCTTGAAATTGTACATAAGTTTAGAAAATTATTAATATTGCTTAAGTAGAATCCACTGCCCAGATCTCAGCGTTTCATTCTTCTACCTAAATCTTTATGCACAAACAAGTCTTAATATGGTCAGCAAATGCTCACAAAGAACGTCTCTGACTATGTAGCTTTTCTCCACAGTATTATTTGATGAAAAGAAACTCAGGCAAACACATATTGATTGAATCATGCATTCACTGTAAATGGAAATCACTCTAGATGCCTTGTTATAATAGAAAGCCCCTGTACTTAGAGAATTCTAAACATGATTATTATGTTGAGCCCTGCTTCTTGTCAAATATTTTCATATATTTCATTATTTATTAATTAGGTTAAATGTTTGCCTTAAGGAAATAGAAAAAACTCATGTATCTGAATATTCCTGATAAATATATAAATGAAACAATAATAAGAATTTCAAATCAGGAAAATTTTTGCTAGTATTTTACATAATTATTGTTTTCCCAATAATTTTTATTGTTCCATGATTATCTGTTTTCTGTACCAAAAGTCTATATCACATTGTTTTTCCTATATTTTGCAATATGTGTGCCAATGATGACTCTCATCTAAAGAATGTATTTTTAAGAATTAAGGGCAGATTTGAAAGAATAATGCTACTTGTCAGTACATGAGATGAAGAATAAAAGCTGACCATCTAAAATGCTGTTAGTTTGTTTTAACTTGGAACTTCAATCCTGTAATCCTTTCCCATAATCAAAAGTGATCACATTCTCCCTTCAAATGTACATGAACACATGCGAGTGCGCCTGCACACTCCTGCACACAGTGCAACATGTGCAGCAGCAATGCACTTTGCTCGTCTAGGACGCTAAGTACCTACTCAAGCTCTGCTGCTTGCTCTTTGTGAGATCTTTTAAAGCCTGTGTGCCATCTAATCCTGTAAGCTATGGAATAGAATTTTGCCTGTTACAAGAATCAAAGATTAAAAAAAGGGAAGCCACTTTAAACTATGAAGTATTATTTAAAATATTATTTGTATGTCACATACAAAAGGTATATACACCAACACATACTTTAACATTAAAATTATTTATTTTAAAGGGTCTAATTTATTATATAAAGATACACTCTTGTATGTGTTGTCTATTTCATCCAAAAACTCCAAAACCAACACGGTTATTCTTAGAACAAATTATATTAACAGTGAAGTGAGAACATAAATAGTTAAACAAATATTCTAATTCAATAAGTAGTCATAACCTAATCACTGATTTTAATGATTTCAAAGATGAAGTTAAAACTCTTCCAACATTATTTTCTACAACAAAGATAAGAAGACTCATATACTAAAGCAAGGCAGCAAATATTTCTTAATAAATTTCAAAAATACTGTAAGATTCCATCTATAAAGAACAATTAGATGAGCAGGCCACTGCTGGACTAAACAGACAGATCCCAACCTCTCGTCATGAGTCAGCGCCATTTGCAGACGGAAGGGTCAAGAGAAAGATATACCAGCAAGCAAGTTCAGTCCAGGAACCAGCATCATGCATGGGCCACTGCCAGACTGGAACAGACTCCAGCCCCTTCCAGAATGCAGGCTGGCAAACGAGAAGTACCAACCCTCCTCAGCCCCTTCCCGTCCATAAGTGACAGGCTTATCCACAGAAACACAGGCTGTGATGATAGCTATTGAGGTGAAATGCAATTGGATGCCTGTGGTGCTTTGGCGTTTCACCAACATAGCAGGTCTAGGTCCAGTGGTCAGATCATAGGCTTAGAGGATAGTGGTATGCAGTGTGACATCTAGGGGGCTCTCCTTCTGAGGGCTGAAGCCATTGTTGATTCCCTATGGTCTTGTTTTGGAAGTCCTATATCGTTTCCATTGTTTTGTTTGATTGGGTTTTATTCTCTTTTCTTTTGTTTGGATTGTCAATCCAATGGCAGGAATTGCCATTTCAAAGATAGCATGATATATTATGGTAGCAATTTTGGATTTACCATAGGCTTCTTTTCAATTCCTTTATTGCATTCATCATTTTGTTTTTATTGTTTCCATTCTATTTTGTTCTGTTTGATTTTTACTATGAAGTTATTTGCAGCTATTGTGAAGACCTGAAAAGTAGTTATTGTAATAACTACTGTTGATTTTGTAATGTTTTGAAGTCCTGAATCTTTTACACTGTTTTTTTTTATTGGCTTTATTTGTTTTATCCTCTCTAAAATAAAAAAATCAAAATAAAACACTACAACTTTCAAAACCAACTTCACTATTTCTCTTTTTCAAAATACACATACACACATGCACTCACACCTGGTTACAAAGGATTCTCTTCAGATTATCTTATATAGAAGTATATAAAACTGTTATACCATAAATTAAGCCTTTATATTCTTGTAAATATCACTCTTTACAAAATAGATGATGCACACTCCTCATCAAATAACACTATCCTAGAACATTAAATTCCTTTAAATGCAGCATGTTATATAAATAAAATGATTAAAACCATTCAATGGAAATTTGCCTAAATTGAATATTGAATTTCTAGTGATACATACATACAAAAATAGCTATGAAGAAATAAACAGCATATATACTCATAATGCACTAATTCAACAATGCAAAAAATCTATAATCACTTGGAAAGTAAGTATTACGATATTTACCATATGGCACCATTTTTCCCTTGATTATAGGATTTCTGTTGGGTAAAAGATAAAATGTTTTACTCTACTATTTAGAAATTAGCTGGATAATTCCACATGCATGATTTAATATACAGTATACATGAACATAAAACTAAAGAATAAAAATGGTATTTATTATTTGCATAAGATACATTGTATATTTATATACATATGTGCATATAAGTGAGTATAAACACACATATATATGCATATATATTTATATGGAGACAGAGACAGAGAGACAGAGAGAGAGACAGAGAGAGAGAGAATACAGAAGAGAGAGGAGAAAGGAAGGTGTTAAGGGTTGAACTGCATCCTCCAAGAAAGGTACAGTTAAGTCCTAAACTTCCAGGAGTCATTTCTGGCAGTGGAGATATTGCAGGTCTAGTTAGTAAAGTTAAGAAAAACAGATCATACTGGACTATAGTGCACATTGAATGCAACACAACTAGTGTGCTCATAAAAGTGGGAGACAGATATCAAGAGGGCATCCTGGGAAAACAGATGACCAGAGTGATATCCTACTGCAACCAGGTACCCAGACAGCATGAAACAGAGGAAGACACAGAGAAGCACAGAGCCTGCCAAGTAGCTGCCGAGGGAGCACAGTTAGGCCAGCACCTTGACTCTGGCTTCAGGCTCACTGGGAGTCAGTCTCTGGCACCTCAAGCCATGAAGTCTTGGGGAATAGGTTAAGTCAGTTCTATCAAACTAGTAACAGAGCTGTGCTAGAACAATTACTAAAGATTTATCTATATAAATAAAGTAATTAAACATTTTAGTAAAATATGCAAGTCTTAAAGATGGAATACTAATCCAGAAAGGGGAAACATTTCTACTTTGGGTCATCAAAATTAATAGAAGAAGACAGTATAAAGATTTATAGGGTTTCATAGTTAATTAGGAAATTAAATTTTAATTTGTGGGGAACAATGACCAGTAAAACACTAGGAAGTGAAAAATGTGAATACAGCATAGATCTCTATTTCAGCTTTTCTTTGCCTTTTAGAAGGAAGTTTCCTTGAGACAGAGAAGAGAAGAATCAAGTTTGGGATAAGGATGCCAAGGGATTTTTCACATGCTGAGCTTAAAACTGTTGTGTCATCAGAAGAATACAAAGAAAAAGGACTTTCAGTGACTAGATGTCTATGGAACCCTGGCCAATTTATGGAGCCAGCAGAAAAAGAGAGGATCATGCAAAATCTTAAACATCGAAAGAAAACCAGAAGAATCAAAGTTAAGAAATAGCTTCAGGAAGAACTGACAGCATGGGAGAAATGATGCATGAAACGACAAGTTAGTAGAATCCTGTGGAAAGAAGAAGCCAGGTGTTGTTATAGATTTCAGACACAAATCACACGTGTGGGTGGATGATGCTATTCTTTTTAAAACTTCCTAATCTAATACATGTGTGGCTGTTTTCTCAAGGAGATTTTGTTAAGATAAAAAAATGCCAAAATGTCTTCTTGTCATTTAAGAATAAAATATATTTAGAAATTTCCAAATGTTAGTCTTTACCTGTGGCAAACTCAGCTACTTTGTCTCCTATCCCTTGCAGGTCTTTCTGTTTGTATGCTCACATTCTGCTTTCTGCCTTTCACTGTTTTGCTGTTTACCTTGGGGATTTAATTCACACTGCTGAAAATGCATCCATAACAAATGCCCTTGTGCAAATGTGGTGCTATTGGGCTGCTGATGTCATTTACTTCTTTCTTACCACCATCTTATAGCATCTCTTCAAATACACAAGAAGATTATATATCAAATTAGGACAACAATTATATAAGTGCAAGTAGTATAACATTTTAATATACAGTTTTTTAAAAGCATTAAGTATGATTATGGGCCTAGAAAATCATAATGATGTGAAAACCTAAGAAATTTCTTAGAAATAGCAATTTGCATGAACTTAAGTTGACTGCTGGCAATGGTGGATCTTATCAGACCAATCCTCCTTGAGATAACAAAATTGAGCAATGGACATAATTAAGAAAAAAGCTGATGGAAGGCAATAAAAATAAACAAACATAGGCCTTGGAATGGCTGACACTACTTCTACTCTCCTCCCTTTGACCAGAAGTTACATTCATGCCTGCATCTTACCTGAAAGGGAGATTTTAATGGTAGTGTTCTGTGGGTTCAGAAAGAAGAAACTGGCTGGATAATATCCACCAAGTCTGTTGCATGCAGATTACACCAGCAGTGGCAAAACTGAGCCAGACACTAAGTAGTTCTCACACAGACTTTTCTCTTCTTCCTAACAGATCGACAACCATAAATGTCCTGTTTAAACCCCACTCAATTTCACTTCTTCCAAAAAAGTTAAAGTTTTCATTTCAGTATTTTCATTTAATATTTTAATTCACCCATTTAATTTAAGGAAAGAGGTATATATACACATCAAGACATAAGAGAAAACCAACAAATGAAAATATAAAACCTCAACAGTTAATTCGTATTTATCATTGTTCTCACAGAACACTAACAAAGGTTGATAGAACAACACCTTTCCCTATGGAAATTCAGAATCCATTGAGAAATAAGAGGGAGATAGTAGAAAGATGAAGAAATCATGTTATTAGTAGCAAAGTGGAAACTCAGAAGCATAACTTATATACACTTATATACTGACTCCAGAATGTGATATGCCTCACACCTCATCTAGCTACATCCAGTGTTTGTGATCTCCACACTTGGATGGGAATGTTGCCCATTATAATACAAGGTATAAAAAAGCCTAGCAAAACTACATTCCTAGCAAAAGAGGAGGATCTGTAGAAGACAATGAGATTGGAATATGACTGGTCACTTTTCTTCTTCCAAATCAGTCATATAAATCGCTCCTCCTCCCAGAGAAGAGAACAAGAAATTGAAAAGCATCCAGACTGGGAAGATGGAGGGTCTTCTGAGGCACAAAAACAACAAGCACTTGGAAGAACCTGTCCCCAGTCAAAGCAGTCAGGGAAGACCCTTTGAGATGTAACACACACAATGCTAAAATTAGAAAATAAAACTTGCCAAGGTTATTTAGACCATTCTGAGTTAACTGATTTCATCATAAACCTTCTAAAACACTGGAATAAAACTGTTTTAATACTTTTCACTTCAAAACTAAAGAATTTAAGAATCAGCACTAAATTCTGAAATATAACATTTAATAAATTGTCAAATTTTCAGAAAAAGTAAATAAACATTATTTTAGTAAATTGGAATTATATGTGAACCACACATGTGAATATAAATCACTCACGATTTTTACCTTATAAATCCTTGTAACATTTGATTTTAACAAATTTTGTAAATCCTTAGAACATCTGAAAATAAATCTTTATGATCATTTGTAGGACATAAACTATATCTCTAACATGTTTATAATGTGGCTCAGTAATAACACTGTCAAAAAATTATTGTGATAAAATTTTTAAAACTTTAAGCATTTTAGACATAATAAATGTTTATACATATTGAGTCCATAATACACAAAATACACTCAACATTTTAATCTTGGTTTAGCCATAGGATGTATGAGAACTCTTACTTATAAGAGTTTTAAAATTCTTTTAAATTGTGTATTTTAATTCTCAATAAACTCACTAAAGCTGCCTCCCTCGTATCACCATCACTCTATATGAAAACATTCATACCATCATGTGAAATATCAATGACAAAGGTAAATTTTAATAATATATCAAGAATAAAAGGTAGTTACACTTCTTCTAAAACCACCTTGATACCTCCTTTCTCCAAGCTCATGGAAGCCACCGCTGTATTATTATCTGAGTTTAGTTTTTATAGTCCACAAGTAAGTAAGATCATGCAACATTTATCCAGTGTTGAAGAATTAAGAATTTTAAATAAAGCCTGCTGAGGATGCCCGCCAAGACCACATGTCCATGTATAGAGAAGTCTGGTAATAGAACATTTTTTACTTTGTGTAAGCTTGTCTAACAGTTGGCCTTAAAATGTAACTTGAAGTGTTTCTTTGTATAACCTGTTTTTATTTCCTTTGTATAACTGATAACCTTGCAATGTAACTTAAAACATAACAAGAGATTTCTTCTTCCTATAACCCACGTTTTGTGTGACTGGTGGCCTTATGATATAACCTGAAATTTTTAAACTCCCTTAACAACCCAAAGGCATCACCTGACCCTCCAATCATAATATGCCAAATCTACTTTTGTACCTCTCAGCTGCCCTTCCCAATAAAAGCCCTAGAATCCCACTGGGTAGGGCTCTTTAGGGAGAAATCCCAGTCAGGCCCGCAGGTGTAATAAACGACCTCATTAACCTCCTTGGTGCCATTTCTTCCCGTGTTTGGACTGGCTGTTCAGTGGATGTAGTACCTTTGAGCTTTCAGCACAACTTTGAGCTGTACCAGTCCCTCACCACACTATTTTCTCTACTTCTCTTCCAGATCTCTGACACCATAAGAAAAAGATTATCATACAATCTTAAATTCTACACATTTTTTCCTCCAAATAAATGACTTTTTTGTCTCAATCTCCAAAAATAAACATATTTTTCTTTTGGCTTCTAACAGAATATTGTATAAAAACAAATTACTGGATACATTATAAGCATTCAAAATCTGCCAATCTAGATTGCATGTGTCTGATACTAGTGTCTTTATGGTTTTTAAAAAGAAAAGAAAAAGAATACAAGTGGGGCACACTTCTAAATAAAATTCATGACACAATAATTCATTTTGCAGACCTTTAAAATCTCTTAACAGAGCATATCTAATACATTCGTTCTGAGCACTGACTCTAAAAATTCTTACGAACTATCAAGAAATGTTTATTAACTTACAATAGCAATAGGTTGTTTAAAAAACTAAAATGGCCAAATAACACAACCTTAGCATTTAAAATCTATTCTAGCAGCCTCTGAAAAGCTCAAGTTTTACAGGCATTGCTATAACAATGCATTGTGATGTTATTTGTATTGAGGAGCAAATAAAGTCATACGACTACAGTACTGTAGTTTGGTCATTCTGTTTTCAAGGTGCTGGGGCCCCAGGCTCTCGCTTCTGTTGTTTTTGTTTTGTTTGTTTGTTTGCTTGTTTGTTTTGTTAAGGTCTTGCTAAGTTTCCAGATGGGGAAGAAATCTATATTCCACCACTTCCTCCTCTGAGAGTGCTGAGATTACAGGCATATACCAGTCCCGGTGTCACCAAGGTTTGATCCATTTTCTTCAAATGACTTAAATATTGCATTTTTCTTTTTTTTTTTTCTTTTCTCTTATACAGACAAAGCAATATTTTTCCCAATAGAAGACTTGAGAAAACTGAGAGTCCAGATACCTAAATTTTAGCTAAACACAAACAGCCTGAAGTTTTGCACTGAAAACATTGTGTTGGGATCTTTAATTTTGGGTCCAGAGAATGAATAATTAGCAAGAAAATCAAGGACTTCAAAACTATAACAATGGATATAGGGCTTGGAATCAAGAGACAGTGAGCCAACAAAATACACAAATTGCTTATCCTAGAGTTCACCTCTCAAAAAGAGATGATCTGATTAAAAAATAAGACTATATGTCTTGGTTACTTTTCTTTCCTTGCTGAGACAAAATACACAAAACCCAAAGTTAAGGAAGGTAAGGTTTGTTTAGCTCACAGTTTGTGAAGGTTTCAGTCCATAATCAGCTGGCTCCAAGGCAGAGTGCCACATGGCAGAGGGCAACAGTTCAGGGTGGTGGAAAACAGCACAAGCAACAAGAGCAAAAGTGGAGGAGCACAGGGAGGAGACTCTTTCTGTCCCTTATAGTGTATATAGGCCACATGCACTTGGGTGAAACACTCACATCCATAATCCCAGCATTGGACCATGAATCATTCACAAACTCTAGAAGCCCACCTCCCTGACTGCATGAGGCTTTGTCGGGGGCATCTAGATACAAACCATAACACTACGAGACTATGGTCTTACTGTTCTCAACATTTCCACAAAATTACTGTTTATTCTGAACAGTGAATCTATACAAACAGAATGTGTGGGTTTAATACAGAATGGTAAATGAATCTATGATTTTTTCGAAAGAAAACTGAGTGTCGGTCTTATCAACCTAAAATCATACTGACATTAACCTGGATTCCTTCTGATCAATCAACTCTATATTCAAAAGATCAGAAAAACCAAAGGTTAAACTACTAACAGAGGTGTTAACAACTGGCTTGTGAATTTTTTACTCAAAGGATATAAATTCCATGCCACAGTACTGATTGTTCCGAAATACTTCTGACTTAGAACTAACATACTGTACCACTTATTTGACAACTATTATGGACTTTATTAAGTTCCAGAGGCTGTGACAGGCTTTATGGATGCAAATATTACTGCTGCTTTCCAAACATATAATTGGCAACCTGTGTGGTAAATGTGATAAGAAGAATTAGCAAAGTATTTTGGGAACAAAGAATGAAAGATAATTAGAGTATGTGGAGATAGGCTTGGAATAGAAAAGACATTTAGGTTGTATTTTCCACAACAGTGATCAACTGATGCCTCGATTAGTATAGTCTGACTCTAAAAGATGTGTCAAATTATCTTACATACATAAAATGGAAACACAATTTCCTATACATAAGAATGGGAACTTATACTGAAAAAGTCAAAGGTAAAAAAACTATAATAACATCATAAAGCATCAAAAATACAGAATTTTGAGAGATTAAGTGTTAGCATTAATTTTTAATTGGCAATGGTAAAGACAGTCTGCTTCAAAGCTAGAATTTTGAATACTATGAATCAAGTTTCCAAATCAATTCATACTTTAGAAATCTAAGCAGCAACAAAAGACCAATAAGGGGAGGAAGTACCCAGTCAAGACGTAAAAGAAAAGCAAAACTTGGGTTTGCTCCTGTAGGTGGAGCATGCACCAACACAAGAGAGCAAAGGGCTCAACCATTCAGCTTGCTAAGGTGGTTAAACAGCAAGATTAGAGATGTAACAGAAGATTGCAGCCCTCAATGCACAGAAGCCAGCCTGCGAGGCCTCTAAGAGCACAGTCAAGAATCATTAAAAACCCTAAAATATGATCCAACTAATTTTTGAATCTCTATTGTTCGCACTTAACAGAACAAGAGAATGTGCTTTTTGGAGTCAGATATCATCATCTTAGACAAATAAAGACTTCTTAAGTAATTTTCTTAATAGCAATATTCAGGAATGTAATACCACACAGATAAAGCAACAAAATACAGACAGAGCAACACAAAAAACAGGCAGGAATTAGAGGGTGTAGAGAGGTAAAATTTATCAGAAAAACTGATATTCAATATTTATGAAGATAAAACTTGAAAATAAACACTTATGTAGGATTTGATAAGTATTTAAATATGCCTATTGCAGTTTTTTAAAAAATCAAACATAATATCCAGAACATAAGCAACATTTTAAAACTAAATGGACAGATTTAACTGCAGATAAAACAGAAATTGGGAAATTGAAAAATAACAAACTCAGAAACTACATAGAAAGTAGGAAGCAGGTAGAAAAAAGAAAAATGAGTAATAAGAAATAAAGAAAAAAAGCAAAATCTAATATAAATCTTGCTGGCATGACAGAAAGAAGGAACAATATAGATTAAAAGTTAAAGAGGAAAAACTAATAATTTAGAGGTTATACAACTGATGAAAGACATGCTTAAAATTATAATCAATACCAAGAAAGACAAAAATAAATATGCATGTGGCCACATATTGCAAATAACAAAGAAAATATAAAATTACATTTAAGTAATAAAGAATGTACAGTAATAAAAATTAGCTATAGAACATAATTAGGAAATTTTTATATGGGAATGTATAGTAGATGAACTTCTGGAACTTTAACTTTGTAAGATAAAAATTATGCAGTTATCAGAAGAATATCTTTATTATTAGTAAATACTAAACCATTCAGTAGAAAAATTTTATAACTGTAAGTTTATAATTATATGTATACATACATATATGTAATTATTTTAAAACGTGAGTTACATATTCCACGTTTAATTTGTGTATATATTACAGATATTGAGAGAGGTAAAGCACATGTAGTAAGACATTAACAATTAACAATTATCAAATCTAGGTAGAGAGTACATAAGGATTCACTGTATCCAGTTACTGACTATATGTTCTAAAATTTTTCAAAATAAAATGTTGGAAGAGAAAGAAAAAAATGGAAATAAAATTTTAGTAAACAAAGAGGGGAAGATAGCTTTTAAGGGAGGGGTGTTGGCTGGGGAAAAAGGATGTGAGATACATACAAATTCTCTATAATGAATGTGATCATTATGCATATCTAAAACGTACCAATAAAATTAACAAAAATAAACAAATAAATAAAGTAAAATGTTGGAAATAAGAAAGAAAAACAAAGAGAGAAGATTAGAAGTAGGCAGGAGAACAAAGTTAACTTTCTGGAGAATACTAAATACACTGACAGATATTTTTCTCAATAACAGTAATTCACAACAGAAAATAGTTGGAAAATGTTCTCAAACAGACTGATAAAAAGTTAAATGCACCTTGGAATTCTATCCCAAATATAGTTTCCATAATGGACATCAGAAAAAGATCAACCCACAAACTATAGAAATTGAAATACTAAAATTCATCAATAGAAAAATTATCTCAAGACAGCACAAAGATAAAGCGACAATGCAGAACAATGAAATAGCAGCTATGTAGAGTAACTACATGATTACTTCCTTTACAAATCAAGGAAAGATTCAATGGGAATTTGACACATTCCACACACAAACATGCATCTACATGTATGGATGTACACATGTACATGCACATGCACATAGTTAAAACACATACAGAGTGGCATAAACAGGTTAAACAGGAAGTAAAATGTGTCAAGGTATTTATCTAGATCAGCAGGAGGGTGAAAATAGCAACAAGCATAAGACTATTAACCAATACTAGAAATTACATTTCTAGGACAATGAATGAAAAAGCTGCATGAGAATGTAAAACTTAACAATGGAGTGGAATAAAATAATACAAAGGATCTCATAAAAGCAGGTAGAAATGTTTAACAGGAGGACTACATTTAATAAAAATGTACTGTGCCAGGAATTTTTGTTATACTTGTGTTATCTAAGCACACACCGAAAGTTCACAGATTTACAAAATTAATCCTGAGCCTAAAGATTAGGATACATGTGTCATCGGTAAATTCAACATGATTTTACTGAACTAGTCACATTTCCTTGTCAGAATATTTGAATCACACATTGGACAAATGGAAAAAACATGATTAGTGCATCAATAGTGAAAGTGTTCATTTTAACAGAGATTTACATATTAAAATTATTTTATACATTTGTATTACAAAAATAAAAGTCTTCATGAAACCCAGAGATTCCCTTTATGCATGTTTAGAGACCATGATTCTAGAATTAACACAGAATTGGAGCACAAATCCATCCTTTGCTGAAAATATGAATTACATGTGCTTTAATATACAGTACACAGGCCTGAAAGAGGCCACACTGTCTGAATGATGCAACAGTCTATGTAAAATTTATTTGAACTCGCTTTTTTGCTTTTTACAAGTATATAAACTACAAAGCAAAATATAGTTCCTAAAATTACACAAAATAGTTTTGACCTAATTCTGAATCATATTAAGTAGGAAACTGAGTAAGTGTGGCAGAACAAACCCAAAAAGGAGACATTTCAGTGCTCTCTACCCATTAAGTGAGTCACAGGCTCTAAACTGACAGAAAGTTGTTGGCTGTCAAAATGTAAGGAAATTATTTTAAAAAGTCAAAACTCCAAGATGACCTGGGATTTCCATTTTGCAATATGGCAATAATCTTTCCTTTTCCTAAGTACTGTTCTGAACAGACTACAGTAACATAGCACAGTGACAGTTATAACAGAACTCAAGTCAGACTGCAAGGAACCACATCTTAACTTCCCTATTTAGCAGCAACTTGACAGGTGCAATATGTGGAAAGTGACGGCAACAGTTTCTATGACTTAAAATTTCTAATCATAATTATATATTGTAACTAATGTTTAAACATACCCAGTAAAATACCCTCTAACACCCTTTAAAATTTATGAGAAGTGGTCTATCCAGGATTCAGAAGTCAGTTAAATACCCAAACTATGCCAATTCCACTTGTTAAACCAGATGCTGAAGATATCAAAAATTTAACAACCATACATGTTGAAAAGCCTTGCTGTTTTAATTGTTTTGATTTTCCTCAATAACCTAGGATCCTTTATCATCAACAATCAGCATAAGTGATTACTATAAGTGACTAGGAAGAGTGGTAAAGCAAATGCAAGCACTCTTCCAGGTACATTTAAAATATTTTAATATAATAATAAATATTGCACTGATTTGGCTAGATACTAAGCTTGAACTTTAGTTAAGTACACATTATAAACTTCTCTTTACCTTCAAACTTGTTTTAAGCTTATTTAAGGAAGATTACCAATTTGAAGTATTTTCTCATATTCACAGGAATCTCTTCTATTTGTAACCGTCACACAGTCTACTGCTTCAAAGGTTCAAATGTAAGCACAAATGTGAACTGCCCAACAATACCTTGTGTAAAGTTTCATCAACTCTGTGTATCTAGATGCAGCTAAAATAACGGAGGCAAAATGTATAAGACATTGTCTTATTTAAATTCCAAAGGACACTGTTGTAGCTTGGCATAACTGACGCCATCTTGTGCCCTGTGTTTGACACGTGCCCTGTATTTGACCTAGAAGAATAAAAGATTACACAGAGTACAAGTCCCAGGAGAAAAGCAAAATGAGCTGTACTCACAAGAGAGAGCAATTAACCTGCTCAACAAAGAAGCAGGATACAGGTGTCAACCAAAATTAATGGACGAGTCTAGCTAAATGGTTTCCAAAAGGATGTCTTGGTTTGCAGTGTTTTGCTTTAAATGCCCTGTGACTCTTCAGTTCAGCACCACTCGTTTTGTTTCTGAAACAGGGGTCCACAGGTGGTCACTGAGCTCAGCTAATAAAATTCCAAAATTTATCAATTTAGCTGCTTGGATTCCTATATTGTTTATGAATCCACTTTAGACACATTTAATAGCTTTCATTGTTTCCTTTAACTTTTTCTTTCTGAAAAATTTATGATCTATGGAAGCATTTATTCTCCATATTTATTTAAAGTAAGGTGAAATAAATGACCTAACCAGTCACGACGTATGGCTCAAGACATCAATCCATCTTGATTGCCTCTAGATGAATTCTTATGAGGCAATGTTATAATATTTCTTATAAACATTAATTTATCATGACAAATCAATACAGGTTTATGATATTAACATGCTTTGAAATAATTTGCCTTTCTAATATACTCAGTGTTGTATCTATAAAGATGGTATTAAATTCAGGTAACATCATTTTTATTCATGAAAAAGGAAGTTACTGGAACAAATGATCATTATTTGATTATAAATTACATTTTTGTTTTATGTGCACAAAATTACAAACTGACACACACAGTAGAGATAGTATAACACTGTAATATGAGGAAATTTGTGTGCATTTAGACTGTGGGTCCTTCACACCAAGATCGCTATTTCCAATGCTAAGAAATGGATTTGGTAAAAATAGTTACTTAACAAACAGTAGGAAAAAAAATAGCAAATAGTACAGTTGTCAATATCTAAACTCTGGAAATAGCCTAGAGACCCAGCAACAGACAAATGGATAAAGAAAGGGAAGTATATATACATAAGGGAATATTACTCAGTCAATGTAAAATTATGTTACTTTTAGGAAAATGGATGAAACTTGTGACCACCATGCAGCCAAAATAAGTCAGTAACAGAAATTTAAATATTGTATTCTTTCTTTTACACGAAAATCCTAAAACGTAAATATGTAAGTAAATAAAGAAAAGGCGGTAAGAAACTAGAAAGTATACTCTTCGAATGGCAAAGGGAAACAGGGGTGGGGAAGTAAAAGACAAGAGGGAAAAAACTAAAAAGGGTGAAGGTATATGCCAATTCCCCAATAAAACATCACTATTTTATACAGGAAGCTAACACTAATGAAATTAAAAATGAAGCATAACAACTTCAGTAAATATAAAAACAAATACCCACACAATGAATAAGTATCAGAAAATAAATCAAACTGCCTCCTCTCATAAAACTGAAAATGGCTTTCAATCTACCTAATCCTAATGTATAAAATGAAAAATCTTAATTTTTTAAGTTGGACACTGCCAAACTATGTAATAACTCTAAGAAAGGTAAGTCTCAAACAGGAAGAGCTGCCAAGTCACTTTTCACGGGAACAAAATACACCTGCAGCAGGCACACAAACACCAGAAATTTACACACATGCTTGTTGAAACACACACACACACACACACCCCACACACACACCTGAAGCCTAGTGATTATACATGTCTCTTACTTGATTTAAACGTGACCCCATACACAGTCAAGTAAACATACTCAATTTGTTTTCTTTTGCTCGTTTACTTCTCTACTTCATTGTGATTTTTTTAGGGGTTTTTTTGGGGGGGAATCGACTGGGGACCCTGTGCTTGCCAGATAGGCATCATGCCACTAAGCTATATCCCTAGCCCTTCTATTTCATTGTTAAATTCTCTCCAAATATCTTCATGTGAGTTAGGTTGGGTTTAACTGCTAGTTAACAGAAAGTAAACCCAAAAAGCTCCAGTAAAGAAACTGATTATTTGAGACATCACAAGTCTAGGACTAAAGCAAGCCACCATGGACCTAGAGGCCAAACACCAAGCTGACCTGGCTCTCCACAAACTTGACTGTCCACTTACCAGGCCCATGGGACTTGGATATAGCTCCTTGTCAGAGTCACAGCTCCATGCATGAGGATGACAAATGCCCACTCACACTGTAACTACAGCCTTTCCTTTCAGTCACATTTGACCATATTCGTTTGCCTGCAATTGCTAGGAAAACATCACACAGTGACAGACTTGAACTCAGGTGAGGGTCGCCTGCAGCTGGCAAGAGGGTAGCTTTTCAGAAGCTCGGAGCTGTGAGAAGGGGCTCAGGCTCCATAGTATAACTAGCCTTCTGCTGGGCAGAAAGAAGACACAGAGAGGAAGGAGACGACATCTCGGACAGATGGTGTCCTGCTCCCCTACCCACCTCATTACCATCTCCTTGCTCTAGACCCTGAATCTGGGAAAGGGCAGGTTATTAGCTTTCCTTTAAAAGTTATCACATCATGTTCAGTTCACAGACAGAGAAGGCTTAACTTTTAGGATCCAATAAATAGTTGTCAAACTTTTAACATTTAAAAGAGATGTAAAATGTCTTTAAAAATATCACAATTAGAAAAAAAAAAACTAGTCTTAGAAACAGCATGTCCACAAAACTAGCTTTAAATCTGGTAACTGTCCACAAAAAACTGTGACATCAAATCTTTTTAAAATCTCCAGGACATCCTCAAACACAGCACTCTTTTCTGTATTGGGAGAGATCAAGGTATAACATTTCTGTTTAAACTAGAATCTATGGTTTGGAGAAAAAGCTTCAAAAATTAAAGTCTCTGTTTGCTAAATAATATTCAATAACTTTGGGTAGGCCACTTAACCATCCACCCAGTTTAAAATGTAGGTTCATTACTAGTTAGACTACACTTCTGTTGTAAAGATTAATCTGCATAGGAAAGGTTAATTCAAATCAATCAATTAATTTATTCTTTCAGGCAAAACTACTTAATGCATTACTTTCCACATGCCAACTACTAGGGGCATGATGGTAATACACAGACACATGTCATTTGCATTAGAAGTCTGAGCGGGCCACAGAGTACAGGACTCTCAGCAAGTACGACAGAAAAAATAGGCATTAATGCCATCGAATGTGACAGAAAAGATAGGCATTAATGCCATGAAATGCCTAAGCCTTCTTGGGCACTGAGCACTTCATTCCCGGACACGGCCAGTCAGAGGTGACCATTCACAACAATCCTTGAATGGAATCATCTAGAGAGGCTTCTGCACGACCACAAAATCATTCTCTGTTATATTCTAATGGCAAAACAGATTGGACAAAGATTAAAGCTAAGCTTCTAGGTCAAAGTGAAGCTCTAGGTGGATCCCCTTCCACACCAGATCCCGATTAAAACAAAATTCTCAAGGATAAAAATGATTATCTTTAAAATGTGGATACCACCATTTTGGTACTAAAATTTTAAATGATGTGGTTGGCAATGCTCAACACCTAATAAAAGATTTCCACAAGTCAGTCTATGAAATTACACACCGTTTTCACAAATTGAGGATGTTTCTAATTACTTCAGGCTCTTTATTGAGCTAACTCAAAATACAAAAGCATTGGACCAATGCTTAGATGATCCGTTTCTATTTTAGTTTTTCAGTTGAAACATAACCACATCTTTCACACACTGAGCAGCAACACCACTCTTTCCATCTTGCGACCCTCCCTACTTGGACTCCATCTTACATTTATCTCTCCATTGCTTCCTGACACACTTCTACTGTTTCAATTATAATATTCAGGGGACTGACGCAATAATCTTTCAAATACCCCTAAGACACACCTTGGTCAATTTGTGTTACTTTTACAGGGCCAAGAGAGAGAGCCAAGTATCATGTCTCTCCATAGACATAAAGGGGTGACATCTCAGTCTAAACACCACTCTTTTCTTTTGGTACCAGGAACTGAACTCACAACCTCATACATGCCAGGCAGATGCTTACACCGCTGAGCTAAATCCCCAGCCCCCAATTTTTTGTTGTTGTTGTGTTAGTTTTATAACTGAGCTATTCACCAGCTTGCATTTTTCTCTTTTACTGATCCTGAATTAGGAAGTTGCATCTTCATCTCAAGTTTGTTATCTGAAGATAACTGTGAAATAATTTTTTTTTGTACTGATTCTGTCTTCTGGCCCCAGAATTATACTCATTACCTCCAGTATCAGAGGCTATGTGGCCTTGTCTAGGTTTCCTCGCGGACTATTTCCAATGACTGTCTCTAGAAATGAAAATTCAAAATTCCTAAGAAGTTGAGGGAATATTTTCAGTAAACTTACAAGATGAAAACAGAAAAACATTCTGAGCCTATTTAAAATTTAACAAAACAAGTGAGAAATCTAGCAAATATTTTCCTTTGTTACCCTCTACCATACCCAAATAAATAACAAACCACAACTCTTCTAGAGTGCTACTTAGTGATTTATAAAATGTAAAAATGATTCAAAATCTAGTGCAAATATTGTTTGAATGAATAGAAATGAAAGAGCAAACATTTTAATTTCTAATTAATCAGTGTTAGACTGTACAGTTAATTATACTATCTGGACTGTCATTTTTTTATATCACAGAGGAAATATTAAATTATCTTCAAGGTCTTTTTCCACAATATACTTTTGTTTATAGAGTTTGTTTAGTGGAAATAATTATTAAAATTAAACACTGTCTTGGCATCAGCATTTCCAGAATTCTCAATTGGCATTTTTGATGTGTTATGAAAATATACTATGTGATATGACTGAACTGAGTTCCTCTGAATTTCATATTGCATGGCATTCTCCATGCCTCAAAAAAAAAGGGAGAAGATTTTTTTTTTTAAGTTTCATATCTTACCCATGTAGTTTTACTGGGAGAACATTTATGGATTAATTGAACATTAATTGTTTCATCTCAAACAGTTATCTAGTAATGTATTAAAATAGTAATTAAGAATTCATAAAAATATTTGACTTCTGGTTTTTAGGACTACAACATTTCTAATCAGAGAATTTCAGACTTGTGTATGTGAGTAATATATTAAATATTAAATATGATATAGTGATCTAATTTTATACACTTTTTAGAATGAGAATACTAAACCTTTCAAATAATAAACTGGAAAAACAAACATTTAAAATGATAATGTGATTTCTTACAGAAATATTACAAATGTGAGTTGTAACATCAGTCTTACCACTTATTGGCGTTTTCATTCTATGTGCCTGTTTATCAATAACATGAGAATACAATTTTGTTTTTAAAATTGTTGTTTTTAAAACTGAAAAAAGCCATCACACACACACACACACACACACACACACACAGACCACACACACACAAAACAGCAGTTGTCATAGGAAGGGTACCCAATAAATTTCTAGGCAAACACTGCATGATGCTAACCATTGTTTAGGACAATATATAAAGACCACTGATTTCTATAAGTCCAGATTAATAAGTTAACTTGTCAGTTAATCTTTAAGAAATCACTTATAATCTTATTTTATAGAAATAAAACTTTAAAAATATTCTTGCTACCCAAAGAGAATATATGACCTGATGATTCAGAATCAGTATCAGAATTTCCAGGATTATGTTGTCAGAATTGTAGTGTTACCTTTGGAGTCTATGACTTGCATATGAAAGCCTGCTTGTTCACTAAATGGTTTACACTATTTATTTATTTCACAGATTGCCATTATTTAAAGATTTTCTCTGACCTTATATGTAAAAGAATCTGAAGTTAAATAAGTATCTTTGAAATATATTTCATAGGCAGGGCAGAAGTTCTGAGAGTTAGTTGTCTCTTATTTTCCCAATCCTGACCTAGATCAAGGCATCTGTGATGTTATACAGTGAGAATATAGTACCACAGTTAAAGGTCTTGCTACGAATTAATAAAGTTAGATGTAAAAGTTATTATTATACATAATTTAGACATGGAAAATAAGTCCAACAACTATCTACTGAAAAGTCTGTTTTTCAGGAACCAAATGAGTAACTGGATCTGGAGTTATCTGAAAGAGTTCTGGATGAGGAGATTGCAAGACGGCTGACTGAGTGGCGGCACGATAAGAGAGCCTCTCTGAGGAAAACAAAAATAAAAACAACTCAGACGCTGGAATCTGGCAACATGGAGAAAGCCAGACAAAAGGAGAGGAATTCTCACAACACAGGAAGAAACTGAGGAAAAAAAAAAAAGAAAAAAGAAGAAAAGGAAGCATGGACAGAGGGCTGGAGCTGGGCAATCCCGGGTCACTGTACTGGCAAGTCTTAGAGTCAGGTGACTCACGATCAAGCTGAGATCGTGGCCCTGCTGAGAGCGGGGATTGGTGAGCTCCAGACCCTCGGCTGGAGGAGGCCCTGAGACGGGGAGTGGAAACAGCCAGTCGAGCTATGCGAACTTTGGTGAGTGACGAGAACTGGAATCCCCAAACCGGGAGGACTGTCTGGGCGACATTTTGGAGTTGGGCAGGGCCGGCTTGAATCGGGGCCCTAGGAAGCGTCTGCTGATGACTCTAAGTCCAAAGCAGATTGGTGGGATCTGCTCAGGCTATTGGCCACGCCCAATAGCCAGGGACCAGGCTTTCCTGGGCCAGTGGCATCCCCAGGGAACACACAAACCTGTTGAATCATAAACTGGTTGACTGGCGTAGGGGGAGGAGCCAGATCTCAGCCTGCAACTCACAGATCGGGGCAGACTGAGGGGCGGTACTTCCCTAGCAAGTGCACTGCAGAAAAACTGTAAACAAAACGAAAGGCCCAGAGACCTCCACCACCCACCTGTCTGTAAGGGGGCCGGAAACATGACAAGACAGAGAGAGCAAAAGGTCCCCAACTGCGGAACCAGGGAAAATGAGTCCAACAGAGGTAAATGCAGAGGAAGTTGAGAGCAGCAAACCTGTAACGTCAGAGACAGCCTCATCGGAAATAAAGAAATATATCTGTGACCTCATCGTCGAATTTAAATCTGAAATTCTAACTCAGGTGAAGCAAGATATAAGAAAATTAATAAAAGAAGTCCTGGGTAATCCTCAAGTAGCCACAAATGAAAGAATAGAGGAACCCAGAGAAAGGAGAGAAGCCTTTGACGAAGAATATAAACAAAATCTAGAATATATGAAACAGATCCAAAGAGAATATCAGGAAATTAAAAACTCCATTGAAAGCTGGTAAAACCTTTTAACAGAAACTAAAGACAAACTTTTAAAACTTGAAGATAGATTTGCAAAGTATGATTGTGAAAGGAAGGATCTCTTAAAAATAACAAGGAACCAGGAAACAATGATACAAAGGCTAGAAGATGACAAGAGGATTTATAACCTAAGAATAAAATATGTGAATGAAGATGCAGCCATAAATACAAATGAAATAAAAAGTCTATTCACAGAAATAATTAAGGAAAACTTCCCAAACATAGGTAACGGAAGTGAAGTTCAGATAAATGAGGCATATAGAATTCCAGCCAGCTACAACCAAAACAGATCTACACCCAGACATATAATAATCAGGATCCCAGAAATCCATCACAAGAACAGAATATTAAAAGCAGTCAGAGAAAAGAAACAGATTACCTAAAACTTGAAGGTAGGTTTGCAAAGTATGATCGAGAAAGGAAGGATCTCTTAAAAATAACAAGGAACCAGGACGTAATTATACAAAGGCTAGAAGATGATAAGAAGATTTATAATTTAAGAATAAAAAATGTGAACAAAGAAGCAGGGACAAATACAAATGAAATAAAAAGGCTATTTACAGAAATAATTAAGGAAAACTTCCCAAGCATAGGAAGTGATGTTCAGATATATGAGGCATACAGAACTCCAAGCAGCTACAACCAAAACAGATCTACACCAAGACATATAATAGTTAGGATCCCAGAAATCCATCACAAGAGCAGAATATTAAAAGTGGTCAAAGAAAAGAAACAGATTACCTCTAAAGGAAAACGCATCAAAATCACAGCGGACTTCTCCATGCAAACTATCAAATCAAGAAGAGCTTGCAGCGAAATATTCCAAGCTTTGAAAGAAAATAACCTCCAGCCCAGATTGATGTACCCGGCAAAACTGTCATGAAATTGGAGAGCCAAGATACTTCCACGACAAAGAAGAACTGGGGGAGTTTGTGACCACCAAGCCAACCCTGCAAAGAATACTGAAAGACATTCTAGAGAGAGAGAAGAAAATCACCAGGGTTCCAGGAATAATGGCAGAAAGGCCTCAAAGAAAGGGACAGACAGTGGAATGAAGGAGAAAAGTAAACAAATAACAGAAAAATAGCATGACAGAGATAAGACAGAGAAGATTGGTTATATCACTGTTTTATCTTGACTGATTTTACTTGAATCTGGTATGCTTGAGAGTGTCAAGTCTGACAGTAGGGGCAATTACTCTGAAGATGACAGGATTCAATAGGATACCCATTCTGGTTTGATTGTTAACTGCCTTTGAAGTCCTATAATGTCTCCAATGTTTAGATTTTATTATTAGTGTAAAGCAATGCTAAGTTTATATTATATTTGACAATACAGACAATTTTATTGAAAATAACAAGAGACATCATAGTGACTACTGTAGATCACCTAGTTCTGTGTTTTTGTATGTTCTTTTCATCTCGTGTTTCTCTAGGAATTTGCACTGCTGACTTGTTTTGATTTGTTTCTCCCTCTAACACAGAAAGGCTAGGTATATGTGTAGAGACTTATACATGTGTAGAACTTCTAAGTAGTTTACGAGAATGGATTACAGTTATTGTAAAAAAAAAAAAAGGAAAAGAAAGTATTCTAAAGGATATAACTGCATGTATGTTTGTGTGGAATTAATAACCATGTTGCTCAAGTTTTACTTGGATGGATGAGCAAAACTGACTGCAGTCTCACTGTTTGAATGTCCACTTTGTGGACTTTACTTTTGTAACTTGAACAACTGCATCTAACAGGAAATTATGTAATTATCAACTAGTGATTTTTTACTGGTTACTATTTTTGCTTTTTTTTTCTGTTTTGTTTTGTTTTTGAGATTTTGTATTGTTTCTACCCTCTTTCTGTTTCAAATTGTTTTCTTTAAATAAAAAAATTAAAAAAAAAAAGCAAGAGGAGGAAAAGAAAGTGCTCTAAAAGAGATAACTGTATGTATACTTAAGTGTGTAGGATTGATAACCATGTTACTAAGTTTTTGTTGGATTGGTGAACAGAACTGTTTGCAGCCTCACTGTTTGAATGTCCACTTTGTATGCTTTAATTTTGTAACTTGAACAACTATATTCAAGAAGACAATATGTAATGTATCAAATAGTGATTTCTTACTCTTTTTTTTTGAAATTCTGTATTGCTTCTACCCCTTTTTCTGTTTTGCTTCCCCCCCACCCTTTAAATAAAATTAAAAAAAAAAAAAGAATTCTGGATGGAACGTTTGTTTGTATAATGGGAAAGAAAGGAAAAATGTGATGGGAGGAAGAGAACAAATATCGGATCTCTTTTGAAATCAGGTATTTTGTGTAAGGGTAAAATTATTGTCCTGAAAGGAATATAAAAACATTTCAAAATTTACACAAAACAGTGAAAGGGAGTGGGGAAAATATACCACTTGCTCCCACTAAAGGGAAAACATTCACTGCCTGTGGAAAACAACACTGTCTCTCACCATTTGTCAAGAAAAACACTGGTTTGCGTTCTTGGCAAGAGTGAGATAGTGTAGTAACTGCTCAACTTTCTTAAGTGTCAGTTTCATTTGCTGTACAATTACTGATGTATCCCCGTACCATATGGCTTGGCATATAAGATTTTGCAAATCAACTCATTAATACCTATGTAGAGAAAAATGTACTTCCTCATGTATTACGATGCCAGTGCTGCTAGTTACTGATTCTACAAGAATCCTCTGGAAAAGACAGACTGTGCTAATTGTGATTACAGTGTAACTGACAGTTGATTATGGTAAGTATATTTTTAACTTTATAAGATACCTTCCAAACTGTGGCCAGACAAGTTTTTGTAATTTTATCACTTCATTTAAATTTATTCTTGCCTTATGTAGTGACCTAAAGATAGCTTAATAAAATGTTTTGACTTAAAAAACTGTATTTTCGGAGAAAACATATGAGAAATTAAATTAGTTTGGGATAGAAGGAAAAAATTTTACTTAAAAGAATATATAAATTCCTAAAAGTAGAAAAATGATAGAATTATTAAAATAGTCAATCTCTCAAACAAAATATTACTCAATCATCAATAAAAGATTTTAGAAAAAGTGTGTACACTCAGTATCAAACCACAGCTTCACAGATTACTTATAAATTATAGGGGGAAATTTTTAATTCTAAAATTGATAGAATATATAAATTCCTAAAAGTAGAAAAATGATAGAATTATTAAAATAGTCAATCTCTCAAACAAAATATTACTCAATCATCAATAAAAGATTTTAGAAAAAGTGTGTACACTCAGTATCAAACCACAGCTTCACAGATTACTTATAAATTATAGGGGGAAATTTTTAATTCTAAAATTGATAGATCAGTACCACTTTACTCAAGCAAGCTTAATATTAGAAAAAGTGGTACAAACTGAAATCATACAATGATTTCATCTCTCATAATGTGATATCATGACCAATTCAGAGGACTTCTGTAGGATTTTTGCAAAAATGACTAATCTGACTTTGAAGATGAGAAAACAATATAAACAATGAAAAGATGCTACAAAATTATCAGACTTTACTGTTCAAAAAATTAAATGTTAAGAAAGACAAAAGGTGGGAATTTTTCCAAAATAAAAGAAACCAAACAGACATAACAATTAACACAATATGTGATTTTTTGTATACTACTCATTTTTTAAATGGAACATATAAATTATGTATGACTGAATCACTATTGAATTTCTTCCTTATGATAGTGGTATGGTATTGATATAGAGGAGAACATCCTCTTTCATAGTTGTACATCCTGAAGCACTTAAGCTAAGGATGAAATACTGTATATTGACATCTGTAACTTATTTTCAAGTGGTTCACAAAAACATATATGTTTAATGCATAAATATGTTCACTTCAAAAAAATGTGACAAAATGCCACTTCAAATGAAGGTTTCTAGTTTAAACCTTTCAAGTAATTATTTTAGAATACATTCAGTATGCTGTAAATATAATTTCCATATAGCACTAGTTTATTATTAATATATTAGTATAGTGCATTTGTCACAATGAAAGAACAAGCATTGATACTTTAACTAAAGCTCTTAATTTACTCAGAATTTCTAAGTTTTTGCCTCATGTTTTTTTCCTATTTCAGGATCCCATCTAGGACAGATTATGTTCAGAAGCTAATCACCTTAAATTTCTCTAGACTGTGATCTTTTCTCAGACTTTCTTTGTGTTTGAGCCCTTCGCAATTTAAGGTACTACTTACTGGTCCACTATCTTGTAGAATGTCTGTTGGTTGTCAGTTGATGGTTGCTTGGTATTTTGCTCAGAATCAGAATGAGGTAACACATTTGGAGAGCTACACAACAGTTAAAGGTGGTCTTCTTGGCACATAATGCCAAGAATACACAGTATGAACACAACTTATCTCCACTAATGTGGATCTTCACTAGTCAGCTGAGGTAGCATCTGTCAGGTTTCTCTGCTGTCTGGTTACTCCTTTTTCACTGTTCCATATTGTATATTTTCAAGCTAAACATACATTTGAAAAGCAGGATATTATATTTTGCATCCTTCTACCTTAAGGTTAAAGAAATAACATAAATTATATGGATTTATCTTGCATAGTATATACAGTCTTCTCTATTTGTATCATTGCAGATTCAGAGATATTTATTTTATATTTGAATTATTATCCAATATTGAGTTAATTTACTTCACATTTTATTGAAATCACTTCAGATTTGCATTAGGAAAATGTTCAGTGCACTGTGTTCTGACATGTGCCCAACTATCTTATTTTTTTTAATTAGGGAAGTGTACCAAAATTTAAATCTGGATGCTAAGCCTGTTCCTTCCTTCCAGTTTATTGAATCCTAGGCAATGTGAGCTAACAGAATAAGAAAGTGTGTGATATTTTTAACACACAATATTTTCTATTGGTGTACAAATTTTGGAACACATACACACACAGACATCAGCAGTGAGTGATGTATTCAACTCAAATCCATTGCATGGGGTGATTCTAGCCTTCTCCCACTACTTATCCATAATTTTCAACCATCTAAACAATGACAGATGTGATTGTACAGTTTGTCACAGGTTTACATCCTGCCTGAGTTTCAGAATACATATGTACAAGCTGAACCCATAATTCCAGACAGTGTTATTAACAGAGTACAGTGCTTATTTGTAGCTGTGTCTTTCTTTAAAAGTGCATCACAGTGCATAAAGTACACTCTGGCCATATTTTTCTAATGAAAATATGTGCATTAGCATAAAGGTACTTGGCTGTGCATCTCAGTAGCTTCACTGGGGGAATACTGGATGCAATCTTTGTGTTCAGCTACTTGATATGACGAATGGCTAGGTGTGTGCCCATACGTAAAAGTATAAATCGGTGGGTTTTATTGACTTTATATGCCATGCTACCTTTTTTGCATTTATAATTTTTAATTACATTTTTAAAATTTTTCTTGTAGAATTAGCCCAGTTCAGTACAAATTAATGAAAGCTGCTTTTACAACTTTGAGAGGAGGTTGAAAGTGAATCATCAGATGACTAAGCTACTGACACTGACTTGAATTATATAAGCCAAAGAAGTTAGCAAGCTATGACAGAGAAAGAAGTACAGAATAAAAATCTTGATTGAGATGAGGAAAAAAAGTCATGTAAATAAATACTCAACCAGTCAAAATGCTAATGGCCATGTATATCTGAAAGATCCAACATGAGAATTACCTCAGAAAATGTTATTAGGTTCTTACCAGGGATGAAACCTACCAGACAAAATGCCAACAATGTGATTCAATGTTGAAAATTGTTTGCAATGGATGATAAATTACAATATGTTTTGAAATATACAGTAATTAAATACAAGTGAAACATTCTATATGTATCAACAGTAATTAATACTCAAAAATACATTAATCATGATACCTCACAATCTGAACTAAAAGCCTTTATAGCAGGACATTATCGTTGTAATCATCAGAATCTAAAGGATTTATGATGAAGTGAAATTATGTAGGATTGAGATTTTTAGAACAATAATGGCACACCAGAGATTTTGTTTCTTTCAAAATTGACCATGTTTTGACAAGAAAAAGACCTGTCAACAGAGCAAACAGAAAAACATCCAACAATTTGGCTGCTATTCACTCATTTTTGAAAGCTTTGTTTCAGACTGTCCAGTAATTTATATGCCATCTAAATACATGACAATTGATAAACAATGTATATTATTCTTTGGCTGTTGAAGCTTTTGGAAATATATGTGAAACAAAGTACAAAATATGGTATAGAAATACATACCCTGAAGCAGAATCCCAGAAGGGACATAGGACTGCAGGGTTTCAAAGGAGTTCCATCCAGCTTGTGCGGCGGCAAGGGCAAGGGCAAGGGAAGCTTGCGGGCCTTGACTCCGGGGAGTTTGGGAGGGACATCACTCCTGGAACTGGGGTCCCCGCTCAGCCCTCTAAGACACTGGACTAGCCTTGAAAGGCTTCATGTGTTTGAGTGGACCACACCAAGCGACCTTCATTCAACCAGGGAAGCCATGACCCGTGAGTTCCAGGAGCTGAGGACACAGGAGGTGATTCCCAACACGCTCAGGGAAAGTTCTAGAACATCGCTTGAAATATCAAAATATAGGAAAATGACAAAACAAAAGACCAAAATGCAATCTCAAACCTCCAGCCCATCTAAAGAAAGCCTGGGAGCCACATACATAGAAGAAAATACTAGTCATACACCTGAAATACCTGAAATGATATCAACTGAAATAAAGAAGCAACTACAGGAAGCTATAAAGGAACTCAAATTAGAAATAATCTCCCAGGTAAAAGAACAAATAATAAAACTAGTGAAAGAAATAGTGAATGCATCTAAAGAAGACACAGCTAAAATATTAGAGGAACAAAGCAGAAAGATAGAATCCCTGAATGAACACTGTAAGAAACAAACAGAATACATAAAGCAGATTCAAAGATATACAGGAAATAAAAAATTCTATTATAAGTTGCCAAAACCGCCTCAACAAAAGTGAAGACAGAATTTCAGACCTTGAAGATAAGAATGCAGCTAGTGAACAGGAAAGGAAAGAAAGATTTTTTTAAAAATAACAAGGAATCAGGAAATAAAAATTCAACAGTTGAAAGATGATGCAAAGAAAAACATCATAAGATTAACAGGGATAAATGAAAAAGAAAGGGACAACACAAATGATATCAAGAGGCTATTTACAGAAGTAATACCTGAAAACTTCCCAAACACGAGAATGGAAACTGACATTCAGATTAGTGAAGCTGTATGCTTCACTCCAAACAATCATAACCAAAATAAAACTACACCCAGACATATAATAATTAACATCCCAGAAGTCCAACATAAGAATAGAATATTAGAAGTTGTTAAAAAGACAGATCACCTATAAAGGAAAACCTAGCACAATCACAGCAGACTTCTAAACATAAACAATGAAGTCAAGAAGAGCATGGAGTGAAATTATTTCAGATCCTAAAGGAAAATGACTTTCAATCCAGACTGATGTACCCTGCAAAACTGTCCTTCAAAATGTATGGAGAAATAAGACACTTCCATGATAAAGAACAGCTGAAGCATTTCATGATCAACAAACCAACCCTGCATAGAATACTCAAAAACATTCTAGACACACATAAGAAAAAACCACTAAGTAAGACAAACAATTAAACAGAAAGGAAAGATAAATATACAACAGTAGAAAGACAACATGTCAACAATAAACCAATATATAACAGTTATAACCATTAATGTAAATGGCCTCAATTCACCAATTAAAAGAAACAGACTGGCAGAATGGATCAAGAAACAATGCCCAACCATATGCTGTAAGAACCCCATCTAACCCAAAAGGAAATTCATAGACTGAAAGTCCAAGGATGGAAAACAATATTTAATGCAACAGGAACTCAAAAAAAAGCAGGGGTAGCTATTCTGTTTGCAGACAATGTGAACTTCAAACCAAGAATGATCCAAAGAGATAAAGAAGGCCACTACATACTAGTTAGGGGAAAACTTCAAGAGGAAGAGATAACATTAAATATATATGAACCAAATGCCAGAGCACCCAGGTATAAAAATCAAGTATTAACAGAAATTAAAAATCAAATAAGCAATAACACAATTATAACAGGAGACCTTAACATGCCATTGACACAAAGGGACAGATCAACTAGACAGAAAATCAGCAAAGAAATACTGGAACTTAATCACACATTTGTGAACAAATGGACCTGACAGACGTATACAGAGTGTTCCATCCAGCAACATCAGAATATACATTCTTCTCAGCAGTACATGGGACATTCTCTAAAATAGACCATATACTAGCCATAGAACATATTTAAGTAAATGCAAAAGAATTGAAATTATCCCATGCATATTATTGGATCATAGCACCATGAACTGGAAATTAATGATAAAAGAAACTGCAAAAACTCCACAAACACATACACATTGAATAATAACCTTTTGAGTAATCAATGGGTCACAGAAAAAATTAGAGAAGAAATTAAACAATATCTACAAGCAAACGAAAATACAAATAGAACTTACCAGAATCTGTGGGATACAATGAAAGCAGTACTCAGAGGAAAAATTATTGCACTGAACTCCCACATTAGGAAAACAGAATGAACACAAATAAACAACCTGATACTACACCTCAAACAGCTAGAAAAAGAAGAGCAAGCCAAGCCCAAAGCCAAAAGAAGGGAGGAAATTTTAAGGATCAGAGCAGAAATTAATGCAATAGAGACTAAGAAAACAATACAAAAAAATGAATGAATCAAAGAGTTGGTTCTTTGAAAGAATAAATAAAATTGATAAGCCCCAAGCAAACCTAATTAAAAAAGGAAAGAAAAGACTCAAATTCATGTAATACAGAATGAAAAAGGTGAAGTCACTACTGACTCTGTGGAAATACAGAAGATCATCAGCACTCTTTCGAAAACCTCTACTCTTATAGGTTCAATAACACAGACGAAATGGACAGATTCCTAGAAACATATGAACCACCAAAGCTGGATCAAGAAGATATAAAACTGCTGAATAACCCAATTTTTATTAATGAAATTGAAAATGTAATAAAGTCCTTACCAACAAAGAAGAGCCCAGGCAGATTCACTGCAGAATTAATTCTACAAGAAATACAAAGAAGACTTAATGCTGACACTCCTCAAACTGTTCAATGAAATCAAAAGGGAAGCAATTCTCCCTAAGTCATTCCTGCAAACAAATATTACTCTAGTACTAAAACCTGAGAAAGACACAACTAAAAAAGAGAAATACAGGCCAATCTCCCTAATGAACATAGATGCAAAGATTCTCAATAAAATATTTGCAAACAAGATGCAGCAAATCATCAAGAAGATTATAAACCATGACCAAGTGGGATTCATCCCAGGCATGCAAGGATGGTTCAACATACATAAATCAATAAATGTAATCCACCATATCAATAGAGCCAAAAGTAAGAATCACATGATCATTTCTATAGATGCAGAAAAAGCTTTTGATAAGATCCAAAACCCACTCATGATAAGAAACTTACAGAGAATTGGAATAGATGGTCTCTACCTCAGTATGATAAAGGCCATCTATCACAAACCAACAGCCAGCATCATATTAAATGGCCAAAAACTGAAAGCCTTTACCTTAAAATCAAGCACAAGACAAGGATGTCCCTTATCACTGCTCCTATTCAACATAGTACTGGAAATACTAGCCAGAGCAATTAAACAAAAGAGAGAAATAAAATGAATAAAGATAGGAAAAGAGGAAGTTAAACTATCATTATTTGCAGATGACATGATATTCTACATAGGAGACCCCCAAAACTCCATCAAAAGACTCCTAGATATAATAAATTCAGCAATGTAGCTGGTTACAAAGTTAACACTCAAAAATCAATAACATTCCTATACACTAACAACAAAATCACTGAGAGAGAAATATGAGAAGGCAAACCTTCACACTAGCATCCAAAAAAATGAAATACTTAGGAATTAATCTTACAAAAGAAGTAAAAGAGCCATACAGGGAAAATTATACCCTGAAAAAAAGAAATCGAAGAGGACCTCAGAAAATGGAAAGACATCTCTTGTTCATGGATAGAAAGAATAAATATTATGAAAATGGCCATTCTCCCAAAATTGTTATATAGATTCAATGTAATCCCAATGAAAATACCACTAACATACTTCATAGATCTAGAGAAATCACTCCTAAAATTCATCTGGAACCAGAAGAGACCTAGAATACCACAGGCAATTCTAAGCAGCAAAGCCAAGGCAGGAGGCATCACAATCTCTGACTTGAAGTTATACTACAAAGCTACCGTAATAAACATCAACATGGTATTGGAATAAAAACAGACCTAAATATCAATGGAGTAGACTAGAAGACACAACTACGAACACACTCAACCACCTTATCTTTGATAAAGGGGCCAAGCATGTTCACTGGAAGAACGACATAATTTATATAAAAATAGAACCAATGATAATAGAAGAACAAAAACATGGTAGGACTTCAAAGTTCTATTTTTATATTTCCAATATAAATATTTAAATATTTCCAATTTTTCCAACATAAATGGTGCTGGAAAAATTGGCTATCCATATAAATGCCGAAAATTAAAACTAGACCCATGCCTATCACCATGTACTAAACTAAAATCCAAATGGATCAAAGATCTAAATATTAAAACAGATACACTAAATCTGTTGGAAGACAAAGAAGGTAAAAATCTCGAAGACATAGGGGTAGGTAGAGAATTCATGAAGAAGAACCAAACTGCATGGGAAATACTTCCCAGAGTCAATAACTGGGATCACGTCTCATTAAAGAGTTTCTGCATGTCCAAAGAAATCTCCAGCAGAGTGAAAAGAAAACCCTCAAATTGGTAAAAAAAATCTTAGCAAACTGTCCCTCAGACAAAGGACTTCTGTCTAGAATTTATAAAGAATTTAAAAAAATCAGACCCCTAAAATTCAAAGACCCAATCCAAAAATGGGTATCCAAGATGAACATACAGTTCTCAGATGAAGAAATACAAATGGCAAACAAATACATGAATAAATGTTCATCATCATTGGTCATTAGAGAAATGCAAATTAAAACCACACTGAGATTCCATCTCATTCCGGCAAGAATGGCCAGGATCAACAAAACTACCAACAACAAATGCTGGAGAGGCTGTGGGGAAAAAAGGAACTCTTCTGCACTGTTGGTGGGAGTGTAGACTGGTGCAACCACTGTGGAGGTCAATCTGGAGACTCCTCAAAAAGCTGGGATTGGAAGTCCCATTTGACCCAGCTATTCCACTCCTAGGCATATTCCCAGAAGAACTGAAAACATTATACCACAGTGATATATGTGTACCCATGTTTATAGCAGCACAATTTGTAATAGCCAGATCTTGGAAACAACCTAAATGCCTATCAACTGAGGAATGGATAAAAAAAATTGTGGTACTTTTATACAATGGAGTACTACTCAGCTATAAAGAATGATCACATTGAGATATTTATAAATCAATGGATGCAACTTGGGACCATACTCATAAGCGAAATAAATCAAACTCATATATAAATACCACATAGTCTCCCTAGTGTAAGAAAAGGTAAGAGTACATAAAATTCTATGATAATCATGGATCCCCATTATATCACTTTGAAGACTTGTAATGTTTTCATTCATTGGTTGGAATGGTTTTATTCTGTTTTATTTGATCTTATTATGTGTGATGGTATGAACAGCTACTTTGAAGAAAACAAGACATTATGGCAGCCATTGCTAATTTAATATCATCAGGCTTTGAAGTCCTACCATGTTTTTGTTCTTCTATTACCATTGGTTCTATCACATTGTGTCTTACTGGATTTTAATATGGGTAATAATATAAACAATTTTTATGGAAAAATCAGATATTATAGCAGCCATTGTTCATTTTCTGTTATTTGGTTCAGAATGCCTTGTAATAGTTCTATTCTCTTGAATGCTTTTGTTCTACTTTGTTATGTTTGATACTGTTGTTTGTGAAGCTATGCTCAACTATTTCAAAGAAAGAGATATTATGGTAGCTACTGTTGATATCCAATTGTCTTGTTGTGAAAGTGCTGTGTTGCTTGTATTGTTCTGTTCTGTTCTGATCTGCGTTGTTCTGTTCTCTTTTATTCTCTGTAAAATAAAAAAAACCCAAGGTTAAGCAAAAATGAAAAAATTCTCTAATGTTTCAAGGACATATGTAGAAATTAGTCATTCCTTAGTATCTAGACAAACATTTTTTCACAGAAATTCAATTTTATCTGAGCTATTATAATTTACTAGCATTCATTTGGACTTGTTTTTGGTTAAATTACTTTATTTAATGAGCAGGGAAGGGGGAGGGGAGGAGGAAGGGGAGGGGAAGGGAAAGGAAGGGAAGGGAAGGGAAGAGGGGAAGGGAAGGGAAGAGGGGAAGGGAAGGGAAGTAAGAGAAGAGAAGGCTCAAAACAAATGAAGCCAGTAAATGGTCACATTATACAGCAAAATGAAAGGGAGAGTAGATGCTGTGGGTCAGTTATGCCACAATTATGATGTCACTCAAAACACAAAGTATTGGCCAACAGTTGTGTTTTACTGGATCCTAAACATGTCAGGCATAACTAGTTTTATAGTTCACAAAGAAAATAACAAGAACAGAATATCACAGGAAATTTTCATAACAGATTGGACTGGAATTGATAAAGGATCAATTATAACAGAGAAAAAAGTCTGTATTTTCCCAAAGAGCTCTTCAAAACAATTCTGGAGCAGGCTGTGAACAAACCTCCTAAGAAAACAGGAAGACCAGTAAGTTGTCAAGTATGTCCTACCAAAGAAGACAGGCAAACAAAACACATATGCAACCTGTGTAAGCAATGCTTGTGTATCAAATATGCTGCTGTCATATGTGAAAACTGCCTTATGTGTTATAATGGAAGTAAATATTATTTTGCAGTAGAGTTTCATTTGTATTCTCATTGTATTTCACATAGGAATTTATTTCTGTTGTATTTTTATATTTAGTCAGTAAACAGTTAACATAGAAACTATTGATATTCATTCTAAACATGCTTTGTATTTTACTTTATTTTACTGATATTTCATTTTCCTGGTAAGTGCACATTATGTTTAATAGGAAGCACCTCGCAAAAGAGGAAGATGAGAGAGGTGACAAGCATCATCTTACCAAACAGGAAAGGAGAGCTAAGCACATGTGCCATCGCTGTGAGACTTGTATATGGAACATGCTGTTGTCATGTGTCAAAACTGTGTTCAGTATGATAATTGAGGCAAAGATTATTTCCGTGGTAGAGTTTTGTTTATATCCTAATTATAGTTCACACAGGAATTTATTTCTGCTGCTATTCTTTAGACCTTGTAAGCAGGTAAACAACTGATGCTGAAAATGTTGGTGTGTATTCTACACACTCATTACATACCAAAATTTAATATTTTATTGAAATTTTACTTTCCTGTTAACACATTGCTTGAAAAGAACTTGTAAAATTAAAACCAATAATTCATCAATAAAAATATTCCTAAAAAATAAAGGTGGCCATTACACATAATGGTCCTTTTCCAAATTTACCATGATGCCCTATTATTTTAGAACCTTTCTCAACATTCATATATTTTTTTGGTGGTGTTATAATTTTTTTTTGGTAGATTTGATGTGTTTCAAAATTTTACAGTGTGGAATGAATAAAGTGAAGAGTATAATTTTAGAAAATTAACACAATCATAAATCTATGGCAACACATTGGAACAGGCTGACACAGTGACACAGAAGAGCACAAGAAAAGAAAGACTACCTAGCTAAAGCTTTACTAACTTACTGCTAACCTGATAGTAACTTTTTGGGAAATAACTACAAAGAGGATGTTGAGATTCCATGTCATCTAAGGCTGCAAAAAAGTTTTTCCACAAAAGTAAAACAAATAACTAAATAAAAACTAAAAACTAACTTTTTTCTTTTCTTAACATATGAAAACTGCATCAATTCATATATTTGAGGTGAAAAGCCTAACATAAACTTTGGGACAATTTTGAAGACAGCAATTTTCATTTTGAAAATAGGAAGAAAAATAAGGTGGTTTATTAAACTTCCTAAAATTGGGGAAATACCCTTACAGCAGCCCTCATCCACAGGGCTGTACATGATTTCCCTGTCACACTCAGTTTTCCTGAAGGTACAGCGCACTACCATGGTAGTCTGCTAGGGAACTCCGGTCTAAAATCAGGTGGTTAACTTTTGATATCACCATTATCTAAGAGCATAAATGCAAATAAATTAGTTAAATAGCATATGCCAATTTTTTATTTAAAAGAGAGATCATAGAACAGTTGTTATGATGCCTGATCCATGCCTACTGCTCAAATAATGGTAACAGCCATCATGATTATCTGGGATGTCAGTCCTGTGAGCCAAGCATGACAAAAGAGCAAGTGAATATTATCTGTACATGGACAGCCTGGCTCTGAGGCATGCCTTGATGCACTGCTCCAGGGGTCAGGTTATTTTGTTGGGAGGTAAGCAAAAATGTCCAAATAACAGCTTGTAACATTCAACATCAGGGAGTATTGACCTAACTTACACGTTTTGACTTAATAACTAAGGTGCTGTACTTTTTAGAACTGATTAAATGATTTTATACTATTACTCTTTAAAACACTTTTCATATTATATGAATTATATTAATAATTACATATTATATTACTATATTATATTATATACTAATATATTATTATGCTATACTATAGTATTATATTATACTGTAGCATTATATTATATTATATTATATTATATTATATTATATTACTAAAATTCAGGCAGAAACCAGTAAGTCTAGAGAAAGGTCATCATGACCACAAAGGAGGACAGAAAGAATAAAGAAGACAAGGTAAACTGTAACTTTCAAATTGTACTTTTAAGACAAAGTACAGCTTCAGGACAATGTCTTTCTTCCTTCCAGGAAAGTCACTTCAAAGGGAAAAAGTCCTCAGCCTGTTCATCGAGCCCATGCTTTGCACCCATGAATTGAACCTGTACCTCCCTTCCCACAGCTCGTCCTCGAGTAAGCAGGACTCAGGGCATTGCACACCTCTAAACTACAAACACACACAAGTGGTTTCCTCCTAACAGCCTGTGACATGCGGAACCTGACAGATAGCAGGAATGCACATCCTATATCATCCATCTTGAGGACACCCCTGAGATCACAATGAAAACCCTCAATCCTAAACCATGATGCACCACTCTCTTGGGGATCTTCAATTTATTCTCTCTTCTTTATTTCTGCTTAATCTACTTTCCTGAGGTTTCTTACTGATACATCACTAAATTCTTTCTGTGACATAATTTCTTTCTGTGAATCTAAAACCTATCCTTGTAAGGGTAGGGTTAGATGAGGTTCCCCTCTCCACTTTTGGGGACCTCCTGAGACCCCATGTTATGACACACAAATATAATGAAACAATGTTATAGCTTTGAGAACCCAGTTCAAATATATCAACAAAGCACCACTTGCAGGTGCATTAACCATGGGAGCATTTTAACTGCACAAAACAGTCCTATGAAGAACATAAAAACAGGTTACACATTTTACTTGATTTGTTTTACCCACTTACTGAAAATAAGCATAAAAGCATATCTCCAAGCAAGGTTTGTCAACAGCTGATTCTTTGCATAGGTAATTCTGGCTGTGGCAGTTCTCCATGCATTTCAGGATATTTAGGATCAGCTCTTAACATCACTAAGTCCCCTGCTGTGACAGGCAAAACAGACTCCACATGCGGCCAAATGTCCCCAGGGGAAAATAATGCTCCAGTTGAAAGCCAATGCTTTAAAAGAATGACATTAACCAAATTTAAACAGAAGAATGTTTGATGATAAACAAGAAAGCTTTTAGTTTAAGAGAACATTTTTTCTAAAAGTTAACTAAATTTTATTCCAAAACAGAGTGAACTAAACCTCAATAGTGCTGAAGAAAAAGAAAATGTTAGCTTTATAAATTGTCTTTTGCAAGTAGAGAAGTGAACAATGTAATCTCTTTCAGAACCAATGCTTTTCTTATTTCTTCAAAGACATCTGCCCTTACAGTATTGACACAATTTAAAATCCAATCCGAAACTGATCTACATCTTATACCTGCAAGATATGCCTTTTTACTGTTATATACTTTGTCAGGTGCCACTACTACAATACTCCCAGAATGACAAAAGAGGTGAGAGAAGTAGTATGTATACTCAGATCATTTATTTTCAGAAACACCATCCCAACTGGTAAGCTTTGCATCAGTATAGCCTGATTCTAAAGATGGAGATACCGTAAGTATCTATATATAATACTTAGTGCTATCTCTTCAGACATAGTGCATGTTGCACTATCCAGACCACATATATAAATTAATGGAATATTTGTTGTGAAATTGTTATATTTTGTAAGTGGATATCTCAGTTACTTTCTCACCACTGGGACAAAATACCTGATACCCATAATTTAAAGGAAAGGTTTGTTTTAGTTCACAGTTTACAGAGGTTTCAGTTCACAGTCAGCTGGCTATGAGAAGGTGTCATAGGAAAGGAAAAACAGTCCACAGAGTGACAGGCAAGAAGCAGAGAAGCTTCCTTCTTCCCTTTCCCTTTATCCATCCAGGCTACAAGCCTATTGGTTGATGCCACCCACACCCAGGGTAAACCTTCCTTGTCAGTATGTCAATCATCCAGAACCAGAAGTATGCTAAACCAATCAGTGGGCTAATCCAACATCACACACCATGATCCAGTCACTCCCATAAATCCAATCTGTGTGAGCACATGAGGCTTTCAGAAGACTTGTAACAGTGGGCAACAGGAAGGTTCTCTGGGCTTCTATAAAGGTCAGAGAACCACTTGATAAAGACAGACATGATGTAATTATCTGTGTCTGTGGTCAACTCCAAAACAGTATTTCTCCAACACGGCAGATACATTAACACTCAGTGGCATCAACATAGAAATCAAACTCAACAAACAAAAATGCTGATAATGCTAAATGAACTACATCCATGTGAAAAGCATAGACATCCACCTTCAGGGGTATCTTTCTGTATTACACTTCTACTTGGAAATATGACATTTAAAAGTCCATTATTCAGTAGAAAATAAGACATGATTATTGCATTAGAAGAAAAAAAACCACACTAGTTGGATACACAAATGTAAAAATGACAAGAGAGCAGATCTGCTGTAGTGAAAACCAGTGGGAACAGTGGGTTTTGGAGTCCCACTCTGGGATGCAGCCAGGGTTCAGGGTTCATAAGCCACGGGTCTTGATCTGTAAAGTGAAGATGTCGTCGCCAACCTTGCCAAGCTGCTGAGAGGAGGGTAAGGAAGTAAGCCAAATGCCAAGCTTTGAGCCTAACACAACAGATGTTCACCAAATGGCAGCTGTGAACACTTAACAAGTTAAGGCAGTATCGTGTGCACTGCATGGTAGGATGGTACGAATCCTGCAATGCCTTTTTCATTGTTTTAAGAGTATCCCATGTCTTTTTCTTTTTAATCATCTAGTGTGATTGGTTCCATGAGTCATATTTCCAATACTGAATAGTACTGCCATTCGGAGAATAAAGTTTACAAAAACAAATTGTCTTCCCTCTGTGACCTGTGACCTAAAGATAGTCAAATTTGCTAATAACTGATTTGGGATTTTTTTGTAATCTAAAAAGTTTACAAATGAAATTAGTTGCTTTTTGTTCCATTTACTTTGAGTTTATACTATCGGGCTTTGCTTGCTATCATATATATATATAAAGTTGAAACAGTTCCTTTTTTTTTTTTAAACACAGGTCTCCTATGTTGCTCAAGTGTTTTAAATGTATGGGCTGAAGCAATTTTCCTGCCTCAACCTCTCAAGTAGCTGCAACAACAGGTGTTCACCAATGCCCCTGTTTATTTCTATATTTTACTATATTTAGAAAAAAGCATTTATATATCACAAATGCAAGTTCCATGAGAGGAAGCTATTTTAAATGATTCTTTCCATTGTTAGCAAATATACTTTTTAAAGTATTTAAAGGAAGCAGAATAAGTAACTTAAAGTCTTCCTGTGGTCCCAGCTCTACCTTACAGAACATAAAGAAAGAAATGGGAGAACAGTAATAAATGTCAGCATTGTAAAGTGATAAAGAAAGCAAATGGGAATTGTCAAATAGCAATCAAAGATGGTCCTGAAAATAAATTTAGAGAGAAATGAGCCAGACCTTGAGGGAAGAGCAGTTCAGACATAAAAAATCTTGTTTATCTAACATCTCTGTCTGTGTAGATGGATAAACTGAATCACCATGGTATCAACTCTGTGTCTCATTACAAGAGAACAAACCAACCAACCCCAGATTCAGTCTGCTTCTAAGGATCTTTATATCCCTCATGTCTTGACAGTGCTGTCTCAATGGGACACAGCGCCACTTGCTGAGTTCCAGCAACTGCACCTGGAGTTATTACATAGATGAATGATGGGTCAGGACAGGAGATAAACATCTGAACCATACAACTCAAAGCCATGGTCTCCTGCACCACAGCAGCAAGTTCAACCTTGATTCCATCCATGGAGGGGACAAAGGTGACTTTCTATTCAGAAAGGCAATGTAGCATTTTCTGAGTTCTCCAGTGTATTCCCATTGTTTCTACACAGCAATAAACTTAAAACAAACCCAACATTTTCATGCAGCTGGGAAAGGTTATGGAGAGTGATTACTATATATCTGAATGTAATGTGGAAACTACAAAAGCTCTTCATGTTAATGCTTTTAGAAGATATGCTGTCTTTCTCTTTTTTTGTTATCCTACTACATTTAAAGACATTTTCTGATTACTTTTCTACTACTTTACTCTCAAAAATGTCATCTCTGTTGCCGTGAAATCTTAAAAAGGAAATGCTAATTGAATGTTTAACCTGATGCAGTTTACACAAACAAAATCCTAGCTTTGCTACATTGAAAGAGACTTTGTTAACTATTATTAGAAGACCATGTCGTTTCTCTGCATTTCGAATAGTGCCTGAAATGTTTGGAATACCCAAACATCAAATAACAAGATTTGATTTTCTTTCAGTATGTACACCAAGTTCTTTCAACTTAAATCAAAATGCTGACCTAAAAATATGTTGACTGTTGAAACAATCATTGGCAAGGATCAGCCAAAATAATATACATTTAGATTTGTAAGATTCCTCCTGCATTTTCCACACAATTGAGAGAAATTAGGGGCCCATACCTATCTGTTGAAAAGTTTCAAGAAACATGACAGAGATTATTATATGCACATACACATACTTGTAGACTCATGTCAAATAATGCTATGATCTAGGGTTTTAGAGGTCTTAATGTGGTTATCTAACATATGAATGATATCAAATATATTTAAATTTTCCCTCATAAAACTAACTTTTTTTGATTCACGGAAGAGCTAACTAAAAAGGAAAAATCTAGATTAAATTATGGGGCTGAACTACCTATCAAAGAGGACAAAGAAAGATGTAACGTCAACAGACAAAAAACAAAAGGGCAAGGAGCTGTATACCGTCTTGTGACTCACCCAGCAAGTCACACAGGACAGCTGAACTTACATGATTCTGAACCCTAGAAAACATGTTTGCTCAGCAAAAATGAATCTAAGCTACATCTGTAGGAAGTAGCATCACTCCCCTTTCTTTGGTAATGGCTCATTTTTTCAAGTGTGATTTCCCACATAGTTTTATCATCCAGTCTGGAAAAGTGCACACCAGAACGTCTGTGCTTGTTCTTTACAATCTACAGCACAAAAATTCTAAATATTCCACTTTACAAAATAAAAGGATTAAGAAATTTCTCACTTTATAGAATATAGGACATTTAATCCGTTAGCATTCAGAAAAAAGATAGTTATTTCCAAATGCTCAAAAGACAAAAGAGCTCTATATTTATCTTTAATGAAGCTTTCAAGAAAATATATCTAGACATATATAAGTGATTTCTGACTTTCATAATATTTTTCCAAATTTGGTAAATCAAAATATTGCTCTGTGACCACCCCCCACTGTATTTCAATTTCAATCAAAGAAACTGACAGTTAGTAAGTGAGCCATAAAGAGTGTCAACATTAGAGAATTAGTTGATAACATAATATTTTTAAGATTTTCTGAGGAAATCTGTGACTACTCAGTCCTAGGTCAAAAGATGTAGTTGAAAGAATTTGATCAATAATTTATTATTAAGATGAAGATTACTGATATAATCCCCAAAATATTCACCCAAACCGTTTCCAGGAGAGAAGGAGGCCATAATTCCTCTAATATACCTTAGGGAGCCAAGGATATACCTTAGAGGTATAGCACCTGCCTGGCAAGTGTAAGGTCCTGAGTTGGGTCCCTGGTACAAAAAAAAAAAAAAATCCTCTGGGAAATGACATCCTTTTTTCATTGCTCTGACTCTACAGTATCCACAGTGCTGTGGTCACCATTTCTAGTGCATCTTAAGATCTACCCAACTGAGCCACAACTTTACTACTATAGCATTTAAATGCTATTATCAAATGTTATACTACAAATTATACCAAAAAATTTGCTTACATCTGTAGTTATTTACCAGAAACAAGCAATTTTTAGTCTTACAAGATTTTGAAAAATTGTGCTGTTATAAAGGTGAATCTTAAATAGAAAAAACTTTATTCAATATTTCATAAATACATTGTATACATGAAAGTTATTTGGGATATAGAGCTTTATTTTTTCTGCAATCTGGAAAACTTGGATTCTATACTTTGCTTTGGTTCTGTCTCCAAGACCGTCATTTCTCATTCATGAAAAAGGAATAAATGAAACTTCTCTTAAGATAAATTAGGAAAAGAGATTTGTAAAAACTCCAGTATTTTTTCACAGTAACTAGAAAAAGTCGGTACTTAAAAATTTTCAGCTAATACTCTTAATTGCTGGTGATTATAACACCAAGGTGTTCATGCTATCTTTCTTGTCAATAAAAAGGCTATAGGTAGACATTAGTTCCCTATCTGAGGATCCCCTCAGAGAATATCTGCTTTACTCAAACCCAATAAAAGTTCAGAGGGGATGTGGAAGAGTTTTCCTAGAGTGGTATGCATTTTTCTTTACATTTTCAAAAAACAGGATATTATTCATAAACACAGTATTTGAAATCTCAGTTATCAAATTATTTTCAGATAGCTTCACTAACCAGGAAATAAGTTATTCATAAACTAATAATTCTCAGTGCTTTTAGCTCCACTTTGTATCAGGTCTATAATAATAAGATAAATTTAATAAAGTTAGCATAAATTATGGTGTGACTCTGATACCATTTATTACCTATTAATTAAAATGGCAGTTACTAACACAAGAATATAATT
Organism: Hydrochoerus hydrochaeris; assembly: GCA_004027455.1. Classification (NCBI taxonomy): domain Eukaryota; kingdom Metazoa; phylum Chordata; class Mammalia; order Rodentia; family Hydrochaeridae; genus Hydrochoerus; species Hydrochoerus hydrochaeris. The sequence continues at coordinate 82,176 of PVLA01005482.1, forward strand.
TAAATGAATTCAATAAAGTCACTAATAGAATGAAAGGCAGGTGTGTGTGTGTGTGTGTGCGCATGTGCGCGTGCATATGTGTAAATTTGTTCCCAATAAAATAACTGATCTGGTTCCATTTTTATTGATGGGACTGTATTTCAAAAGACTACATAATACAAAAAAATAATTACAAGGTAAACATATTGCACCATCACCAATTCAAACAGAAAAACAACCCCAGGAGAACTGACATCTACCTAAACATCTCAGCAAGGACAGTGCTCAAAAGAAACTGTGGGCATTCAAAGTTAAGGACCTAGGAAAACAGAGATAAGGAGAACCTTTAATACTACTGTTCTTATCTATAATACTTTTGAACAAATAGCTCTTTGCATTTTAGCCATATACAGATAGCAAATTTCTGTAGCAAAATAAGGAATATCATAAATCTTTTACAATTCAATGCTGAAGAATTTGTTTTAGAGCATGCCTAAAACAAGTCCATTCAGCCATTTCTACACAAATTCTCTCAAGTAATTTACAAGCTAAACATAGAAAATCAGAAGAGGTAGTACATTATGGCTTAAATATATTTATGGGTGTATGTATGCATATGTGCATATGTATTTATATGTGTACATGTATGTGTGATTTCACCTTTATCTATAGTCACAATGGAAAATACAGAAAATCCATACACTGTGCCCTTAAGGAATGTTTCACCTTTAAGGCCTCTTACATTATAGTTTATGAAATATACCGTAAGTCGTATTTGTGAAATGATGAGTATGCTTTTATTTAAAAATTGTTTTTAAATGTCAATTTCAAAAAAAAATGTACTTAACAAAGGAATACTTGTTACTAATCACATATTTACATACCAAAATCTTACCTAATTATATAAAACTGACTTTAATTTTTAAAAAATATGCAATATTTGGAAAACTAATAATTTGTCTATTTTTCTCTTTGCTTAGCTCATAAATATTAGGAAACGTAGGAAATACATAAAATCAAATACAAAAGATGTTTAATTCTCACATGCTGTGGATGCAGGTGGCCATGTACCTTATTCTCTATGAATAAACCAGTGTGTGACATGGGTTCTCTTTCTCTACCAGCTTATTTTCCATGTGTAATAATTTAGAAAAGTGACTTGGAGAGAACATGTGCTTCCACTCTTAGAGATGAGGTACATGATGCATGTTTCCATTACATGTGAAAAATCACCAGGAAAAGTCTGAAGTTTCCATTTACAACAGGAGCTTCATCAGAAGTGCAGAAGTTCCACTGAGACCCAACCTCACCAGTGCTTAACTTTAACACTGTTTTTTCTTGGAAGACTAGAATTAAATTACAGAAAGACTCTTTTGTACTATTTAAGATGGCAAATGGAAACAGTTCCAAGAGCTACCTCTCAAAACTTTATTCAAAGGAATACAAAATGCATAGTGACTCTCTGGACAGGTGTGTAACAATGTGTTCACAAAAAGGAAAATTGCCTCCTTTAGGTTACTTACTTTTAATAAAATACCACAATTATAGGTCATTGTTTAGACACCTTTGTACACTTATGCGGCATTCTCTCTTTCACCCAAATGATACCATAAAATACCAACCTCAGTACACAGTAGCCTCAGTGAAACCCGAGTCTAATACAAAAAGTGCCCTAATTACAACCATCTATATCAATTTGTCCACTGTGTTTAAATAAGTTGCAATAATGAATTCTAAAATCTAAATTGGAAAACTATATATATAAACTTGTATTTCAAATGTAGGAATACAGAGATCATATCAAAAGACAGAAAAACAAGAAGGCAGCCAGAAAGGAGAAAAGGAAGAAAAGCAGGAAAGACGGAAAGAACTAGAGACCGGGCAGCTCTGGTTTTCAACAGAGAGCTCGAGTTCGGTAGGAATCTGTGCAGAGATTTATGTGTTGGGGAAAAATTATCATTTTTTAAGGTACTGGAGATAAAATCCGTCACTAAGTTACCACTGCAGTCTTCTTTCTAAAATATTCTTTTTTTAATTTCAATATAGAGTCTAAGTTTTTAAATCACAGTAAAAACTAGACCAGGCACCAGTATATAGAGACTAGATCGAAGATGCGCTAGGTATCTCCAGGGTTTTGGTGTCTCATTATAGACACACTAGTGCAAGGAATTAAAAAACAAATACAAATCACTTTTATTCAAAACAAATGGGAGTGCTGTAATTATTCTTTAAAAGTGTCACTTATCAAAGACAAAGACATGCTCTAGAAAGGATTCAGAGAAAGACGGCTAGAGACACAATGTGTTAACAGAACACTGATCCTGAACTAGACACTGTACTAGATTGAGGGACTGTGGGAACACAGAGAGTTGTGTAAACTGCACAGTTCTACCCAGAATGGTAGACAGAAGCACTGTACTTAAGTTAAATTACTGAGTTTGACAATTAAAATGAAGTTATATAAAAGAATGTGCCTACTCTAGAATAAAACCCACTGAGCTACTCAGAGCTGAGGTAAAAAATTATGACACAAGAAATTTATCCTCGATTGCTTTGTAAGAATAATTACCTTAAAGTATATGAATGGAAATAAAAGGTGAGCTGATATTCTTTGTGCTGTTACTACTTTCACAATTTCCCTGTAAGTTTTACTCACTGTGTCTTTATCTATCCCAAAAGGTCATAAAGGAAATTAAAATGACTTTATATTTTTGACAGCACTTTTCATTATTTAAATAAATTAAAGATAAATTTCATTAATACCTTTTCTCTCTCTATTTAATGTATTCAAATTTTTAAAAATACAACTCAAACGAAGAATTCCTTATAGAATTTTCCAGTTAACTCTTCATCTGGCCAGTGTATCAGTGATCTGAGTTTGAATCAGACACATCCTTAAAATGTTACATAAAAGTTACAAAGAAAAGTATAAAAAATATGATCATAACTATGTAAAAAACCAAATTATATCTAAAATGATAGAATGGCATACACACATCATCAGTAATCAGCTCAAAATACTTTGCTTAATTTTTTCATGGCTTTTCTTCCAAAAATATATTGTAAATATTTCACTGTACATTCTTTAAAAAAAAAAAAAAAAACAGGATGGCTTCTTAGCTACTGTCTTCTTAAAGAATGTGAATTTTCATTATAGGATTTTTTAGGCCAAATACTTTGAATGCTATTATTTTGGAGTTGTGTTTGGCACACAGTACTGCTCTCAAATATGAATACTGTCCTCTCATTTTAATTGGGAAATTTTGCTTTATGTATATTAACTTACATATTAATTATATGTAGTTCATGCATAATCACATAAATTTATAGACACCCGTGGCTTATTCACTGTGTCTTCCTCTACCTAGCTCTTTCCTGAGGAAAGCTGACTGAGCCAGAACTAAGCCAAACAGATACTCCTCTGGGGATTCTGTATTTGGGATGAGAAAAATCAGTAAGGAAGTCAATCAATCAATCTCTCTTTCTTTACACACACATTCCTTCCCTTTCTTTGCTAGAACTGATCTGTGACTTGAAAGATGTTTAACACTTGGGTTCCCTTTCCCATGAACTATCTATCATATGAATGCATAAAATGTACATACAGAGGAGGAAGAAAGGAAGGAGAGGAATCTTTGGAATATATTTATAATAATTTTGCAATAACTATTTTGTAATAATTACACTAGCAGCCTATTTCCCTGGAGTCTAGGTTTCCTCCTGTCCCTCAGACCCAAGACCTCTTGACTTGCCTCAAATGCTCTCTAATGGCTGAAATGAAGGACTGATAACCTACTGCAATTAGCAAGACTGCTCTAGAATATTAAAACTTGACTTTCTCTGGTACGATTGCAGGGAGTTTTCTTCATCTCCTCTCATAGCCCTGGGACTAGCAGGCAGGGCTATTCCTTTACTTGAGGAATTCTATTAGCAGCCATGCACAATTGCACGCACAAGAATTCAAAGTTTTAACAAAACTGGAATGACTGACTCAGAACATCACTACTGACAAAAAACTCTTCACAATGCAAGGAAAGGTGTAACAGGAAGGAACATGGCATTTCTTTTTTGTAAAAGGTTGACAAAACAAATGTCTAAAAGCCACTGCATAACAACTTTGGTTTTCTAGTTCTGTTTCAGTTACTATTCATGTGTCTCACGTGTACAATCAACTCAGGGAATGGAAAGTTTCATATTCAAATACCACACAATCCTCACACTTACTCTAAAATAATGGACACATTTTGTATCCTCTCCAAACTGTACTCATTCATTCATTCATTCATTCAACAAAACATTTGAATGTTTACTATATCCCAAAGATTTTCCAGGTACAGAATGAGGGACAAAGGATACTGTCATCACAGAATTTACAATAAGACCAAATGGAAGCAGGCAATAAGGACAGACAGAACTTAACACATCTAAGTTAGTGATACAGGTTTTCAATAAAAGGAAATATAATATTGGGAAAGAGAAACACAAGGCGACTACTAAGCTGGTCACAAAAGGCCACTGAGAGCTAAAACAGGAATAATGAGATGGAATGAGCCACACAAAGATCTAGGGTGAGGCTTTCTCAGAAAATTAAACAACTACCAGTCCAGGAAGAGGACAGTAGCCATTAAAAGAGAAAGAAAGTAGGCATGCTCGAGGAAAATGAGTACTGGAATAAAAGTGATATGAAATAAAGTCTTGAGAGTGGCCAGATGAAGCGGAAGAAGAGGCCACAAGGAAGACACCACCTTTCGTCCTAACTGCAGTAAGCAAAGTTCATGAGGTAACTTCTGAAACCCTGAACAGTGGATGAAGGAAGGGATTAAGCAGAGATAATGATACTATCACAAATGTTGCTTTCTAACTCATGAGCTCTGGAGTGAGTCAAAATCTTACCCTGAGTGTCAAGGTACAGTAAACTCTTCTCAAGTTATATAAATGCAAATGTAGTTACTGCAGAAAGTAGCACTTTATAACAGAAAAAACATAAATAGAAAATGTTCAACTTAAAAATAAATCATATTTCAAGAGTTCCCTCACACATCTGCCATTCAAAATTCAGAACATGGTTTTCCCATAGAAGCAATTAACATTATTTTCCCATGGTAGTCTACAGAGTTCTATTTTATCTCTAATGTGTTAGTACTAGTTTTAGTTTTGAAATAAGAGGATCAAGTGATATAAGAAAAAGCAACTGCTAAATGACAGCCACCATTATTCTAAGCACTGATTAATTTAAGCCCACTGCACCGCAATAAGGTAGACATTACTATTATTTCCACTTTATAGATAAAATATCAAGAAACAGAGGGGAGCACACAGCCCACACAGTCAACTGGAGCAGCCTAAATCTACTAGAAGTCACATCTCCCCACCACTTGGCCCAGGTACTGGACATGGAGTCAGAGGACTTAACATTTTCCCTGCTGACTTCTGATCTTATTCTGGCTCCATTCCTACCCATGCCCCCATTCTTCTTGCTTGAAATGAAAATGTTTACCCAGTGCCACCATTATTTGGAAGTGTTTAAAATTCTTTTTGATATTTACAGAGGCTCACACCTAAGAATTTGCCTTAAGTATCAGAGCAAGCTTTGAACTTGGATCTTTGAGCAATGCTGAAACTGTTGAGACTCTGGTGTTCCCTAAAGATCAGAGATCGACCAAGTGTATTTTGCATAATGACATGCACATAAACCTGTCTGGGTCTGAAGTGGAAGAACTAAAGCACTGTCAAAATCTCATTTGTTTAGAGGTAGGGCAAAGGGTTGGTTTACGTGAGTGCTACAGTCATCAGCCGATTAATCCATTGATGAGTTTGTAGCTGGGTATAATCTATACAACTATCTCGGGCTGACTCTGCTCACTGCTTGCAGTTTTTCTCATCAGAGTCTCTAGTTTCAAGCATTTCAATCTTTCCAGAGTCTTCACTGCACCTTTGACTTCACTCTCATGGATTAATTCATCATCTTCTCAGGGGATCTAGTCAGAGAATGTTACCCTGTGACACAATTTTGCAAAGCATTTAAAGCTTTCTTCTGAAATCTGGGTGGAAACCTCTAAGACACTATATCTCTTACATTTCATATGCTTACAGAACCAGTGCCGTATGGATAATGTCACGATCTACCACAAGCCCAAGAAGTAGCCCCTTGGGCCATGGCTGCAGTACATTTGAGTTTTGAACACTGTGGTACTTTCCCTAGGTGGCCCTGGGCCTATCTTCTCAAAGTAAGGACTTTTATATAGTTATACTTTAACACCTTTGGGCCTGTGGTGAGGGAGGTTTAATTCCTCAGATGCCCCCAAGCCATCTTTTCTATTTTCCTGGTGTGAAGTATTCTTCAAAATTATTTTGTGATACTGAGTATTGAATATAGGACCCCTGGACTAAGCTACATCACTAATCTCCCCACCCCTTCTCTTAAAAATTTAAAACAAGGTCTTGCACTAAACTGCCAAAGCTGGGTTCTTATATCCATTCTCCTGTCTCAGCTTCCCATTGTGTTGGTAATTAGCTTTGGCTGCTTTATAATGGCATAACTCTACTCAGCAGCCACATTCTCACTGATCCCAACTTTACACTCTCTTTCTGGCCAGTCTGCAAGTATTTCAAATCCTTTGGCTTTACATTTTTTTTTTCCTGACTCCCACTGTAGATCTGGCTGAAAACAATAACAATAACCATGTACCAGCCTGAACACTGGGCTCCATCAAGATTTCTTCTGCTGTATTCATTAGTCCACCACCTTCAAATCAGCCTCACACAAAGTCTCAGGATGTATGCTAAATGAATACAAGTACTTTTAAGAATGAAACACTCAGGGCTGGGGGTTTAGCTCAGAGGCATAAGTGCCTGCTTGGCAAATACGAACTCATGAGTTAGATCCCTGGTACAAAAAAAAAAACATACTCATGAATCTGTAGTCCAGTTTCTACCACAGTCTTTGTTCCTAACTGAAACCAGATGCACCTGATCTATATTATCTACATTTTTATCAACATTCCTCTCACAGGAGTTCCCACCTGAATCACCCATAAAGCACCACTTACAACATTCTAGGGCTTCTCCTGTCTGCATCTCAAAACTTTCTCCAAATATCCTTCTACAAACCAGTTTAAAAGGCTTCTGAACCACATAATCCAATACAGTAAAAACAAAAACCTTACTCTTGGTACCAATTTTCTGTTCAGTTAGTTTTCCATCACTGGAACAAAATGCCCAATAACCACAAATTAAAGGAGAAGAGATTTATTTGCACTCACAATTTCAGAGGGTTCTGTCAAATGGAAATAAGTTTATGCTTCAGGAAAAATAACAACATACTAGCCCCATGGATTTAGTGTTTCTCAGAGAAAAACTCTTGAGCTTGGCCTGAAAAAATATCACAGTTGCAGGGCGTGGTAGAGGAAACTATAGCAAACCATGGTAGTCAGGAAGAAGAGAGACATACATACAGAGACAGAAGCAGAGAGTCAGAGACAGAGACAGGAAACAGAGGATTTAGAGACAAGAATAGAGTCTTCTAGGTCATATCCCCAGTGACACTACTCCATCAATGAGGTCTTACAACTAAAAGCACATTCAGCTAAGCCTCATTAGTGGAATCATCACACTCTGAATGCCCTTCTTTTAAACATATGTGATTTTGGAGAGTTATTTTAGATGTAAACCATAACAATACAGATTAATCCTCAATGCTACCTTACATGTTAGATCAAATATAGTTTCCATTTTACAGAAGAGAAAACTGAGGTTTACAAAATGATGAGTACTTTTTCCCAAGAGAACACAAGGTGTAGATACTGACATGGGAATTTAAATCCCAGCTTTCTAGAAGCTCAGTCTCAATGTTAACCACTAAGTTTAATAGTCCCATAAACAAACATTTCATAACATAATACACTATCATAATTTTGTTGTTATCCTTATTACCAACACTACTACTGGGCAGTCAGATAAATTGAAGGAAAATGTAATGCACTAAAACATCTGAAAAGCATAAAAAGAATGCTTTGTACACTGATTCTTTCCTTTTTTATGAATTGTAAACTGTCTTTATTAAAATTGTTAAAGAAAATATCTGAATAAGTAATAAATAAATTATTCTTTATAGCAATATGAAGCATTAAATCTCCTATGATGGTCACCTGATTCATTTATCACTACTTATTTGTCCTTTAATAATGTATTTATTATGAAGAATCACTAGGAACTTTCACTGTCAAAAGACCTTCAGGCAGACGTTGTCCAACCCTTGGCTTATTTCCCCCTTCTGAATAAAAAAAAGGACCACACTTTGCTTGCTTAGGAATGTAAAAGTTAAATTTCAGCCATATATGTCCCTTATTTCCTGTCCTACTCCAAGAGTTTCAAACTTCTCATTCAACTTGATTGCCAAAAGGTTTTTCTCTATGAGACACAAACATCATGGGGCTGGTACCTTGCCTTTCAACCCAAAGAATAAACTCATTTCCATCTTCTAGTCTTCATCTACCTAAGAACATTTTTCAGCTGCACTGTCTGGGATGATTGGCTTGTCCCTATACATGAAGGAAGTTTGCCTAGTTAGAAAGGCATGGAAATAAGCATGTTCCTACTGGTGTTTTTTCAGGAGGCTTCAGCTCTGACATGTCCTTGTCAGGGAAGTCTCTCAGAGTGATTTGGAAAGTGTCCAGTGTTAGAACAGAAATGGACCTCACCTGACAGGTGTCATTCCCTAATTTAGAGAATAAAATAATGAAAAGAGAAATTGATACTTCCTAAAGGTCCCAGATGTTCAGGCACAGCTCAGAAGAGAAACCAGTCTTGTGTTCTAATAGGTAAAGAAGGGAAATGATAGTGTTTCTATAGAGAATTAGAGGAAACAAGTCAAAACCACAGCGATTTTCTTTTGATAAGACTTTTCTGGATCTAAATAGTTGACAATTGTAGAAAAATTTGGAAATTACTAAAAATAAATTGAAAATAATTATGGATAATTCCAGAATATGGAGTTCTGACACATATACTCTAATGTTTACATCAGAATCATACTGTGTACAATTTTTGTTCTTTAATTTTAATTATCCTTTATATATTCTTCAAATATATTTCATTACTTGTATTTTTTAAAAGTATATGACATAACTGAACATTTAATATATGATTTTTCATTTTTATTATTTAATCATTTAAAAATTTGCCTTTCTATCATTCCATTTATAATTTCATTGTCCAGCATGCCATTATATACTACTATAAGGAAAAAAATAACCTTATATATCAATTGTCTTTTATTAATATTTTCATGAGATAATATGAGAGAACACAAAGGAATAATTTGGATTTAAAGTAAAAATCAGATGGTAGAAAATTTCTTGATTGAAAATAATACCCTTGCTCTGATAATATGATTAAAATAATCAGCTTAATATTTTATGATAATTTCTGTAGTTAAATTCTACAATGCAGAAAGGTAAGATGTACCATGAGGCAGTTTTCTACCCTCCAAATTCCCCACCACTAACCCTAAGAATATGATTTTTATAATCAATAGTCATAAAAAGTTCTAAGTAGAAATAGTTTTTAAAATTTAATTTTACAATGCAATCTTTTATGGAAAAAATATTTAATTTCCTCGCATAATTCTTAAATCTAATTTCAAAGACAGCTTTAAATGGTCAACGTCAGACCAGGCAAGACTTGTCAGATGTTGATGAGGCATAATTGGGCTGGCTAGGTGCTGATAGGAAGGCCATGTGGGGCTGAACAGAATACTTAGGCTTTGCTGTCACACGTTTCTGTGTCCAAGTTAAGGCTGATTACCGCCCTTACAAAGCTCTGTTTGGGGCTCAAATAAACACAAAGTACCAATTACTTTCATTTTATAAAATCTTAACAGATTAATGTAGATCATGTATATAATGTATCTAGATAGAAATACAAAATGACACTTTCATCAAACACAATTCTTACAATCTGAAAGGCTGAGACAGGAGGATCACAAGCTCGAGCCTACTCAGGGCAACCCAAGAGAGACCTTGTCTTAAAACGAAAAACAAAATGAAAAAACAAAACAAAACAAAATGTTTTAAAAGGGGCTGGGGTGGGGGCTTGGTGGGAAAGCCCTGAGTTCAATTCCTAATACCGAAACAACTGTGAGTCCATCACCAAAACCCTGATGGTGAGAGAGGTATGACTAAGCTGTGAGTTTAGACTGGATGACACTAGGGAGAACGCCCTCTCTTCCTAAATGGCACCACTTGCTTACCATTCCACAACCTTAAAGATTGTTAAAATTCCACACTTCTGCAAGAAGTTGTGCACTAGACCCTGATGCTCTTGCTTTCCTGTTCATGAAAAGACAGCTATCTGCTAAACTGATACCTAAAATCATATGCCATGTGTTATGGCCAAACAATATACATACATACATGCTTCACAATCCTACAAATGTCATATGAAAGTCAGCAGATCTCTAACTAAGAGAGACCAACAAACAATTTCCTACTAGGGACTGTGTTAACCAGCAAACATCCTTGAAGTTGAAAGCAAGGTTTTTTTGTTACCATCTTGGTAAACTAAGTTACACCTTAAGCTGGAAATTAGCTATTTAAAGTCCTACATTACCAGTTTGCTCCCTAGATATTCCAGTTTGAAATACATGGAATTTGTGGAATTTATAAATTTTAAATTAATGAATATTAATTCCAAAATTCATGATCACTCTCTTGTATTGGGGGTGCAAAATGGCTCATAATTTTGATGATAATTCTGAAACCGCAGGCATAGCAGTGGGATTTTTCTCTTTTCTAAGTCCCTATAAACATCAGCTGTGAAAGATAGGGGCCCACACTAGTGTTCCTCCATTTGAGGCTTTGCTGCATTTATTCTAAAAACTGGTAAAATTGGCCAAAGTCCGAGACCATGCTGAAAACTGTACATAATGAAGATAATTGCCACTGAGTTATTTCCAGGATTCAGGTTAATACAAAGTGTAAAGTGTATCAGAAATTCATTAAGGTCATCTCTCCTGTGGCCTGTATTTAATACAAAGAAATTTCATATTGCACAGCTTTTCCCAGTCAGTTTTTTCTCCTCTTGTCTTTGAATTTCTTCAGATTTTTTTCTGTGTGTCCTGTAAAGAAACAGCAGGATATTTGGGCCCAAATATCTGAATAATTCTGGAAATAAAACACAACATTCTTTTGGTACAGTACCAGATATAAGTACTCAGAATTTTTTGTGCATTTCCAGCATTTAATCCCATCGATCACATTATAAAATCAGACTAGTTTTGATGTAACCAAATGAAATTAACCTCGAATGAAATTAAAATACATGTCAGACAAATCATGAGATTATGTCATTTTTTTCACTGTCAACAAAATTAAGCATTTTATATTAATTTCCATCTTGATATAAGGCCAAAAATACTGTTGAAAGCTTAGAAATGGTACCTTATGAATCTGAAATATAAGTCTCAATAAGGATTTGCTGAAATTCATAAAAGTTCAACAAAAATCTAATCTAATGGTTTCTCAAGTTCTGCTAAAACTGTAGGTTGGAGAGCTTATTTTACCAAGCGATGCTTTAGAATCTTTGTTTCCTAGCATTTAGCATAGTATTTGATGCCGTTAAACTTAGTAAACATTTGCTAAATTGATTATTGAAATATACTTAGTCTACAAAGTATCTGCATAGATTCATATCACTGTCAAAAGTAAAACAAATCAAACCTCACAGAAAAAAATCTATCAATACATAAAAAAAATTCTATAATTTTTCTCTATAAAAAAATTCTCTCTAAATACACACCAGATCTAAATACAATCAGATCCTTGTCATGTTATCTATGCCCACTAATAGTCCCTCAAGCTGTTTAAAACTCACAAAGCACACACACACACACACACACACACAAAAAGATTAAAGCGTATGAGTATCAGCATAAATATCACATGGATTAGACCTGATAGCCATACACCACTATTACCTGTATGTGTCAACAAAATTCAAAGAATGACTCAATAGTAATTTAGAATTTATATTTGCATTTTTCACATCACTTGGCACTATAAGGGTATTTTATTCAATGTCATTTTAAAAAGCAATTCAATGCTATAAAATTTCCACAGAAAAAAGTCAATTTATTTTCTAGACTAGTTTTATAAATTATTTCTTATGAATGCATAAGAAACCAAAAGATGTAGATTGTTTTCAATGCTTAAAACCTTAGCATCTCTGTCTAGCATTTTTAAGACCTGCCAAGCAGGTATTGTAATATTAATTCCTATTCTCCCAAGGCATACATTGTTGACTATATTTTCTGAAATGTTTTAAACACTGTAATATATGATTACCATGTATTATTGATACATGATAAAGTCCACTAAGAACTAAACACCACATTATCTGTGTTAAGTACAGTGCTACTCTATCAATCCAGACTAGAATTAATATCAAGTTTTTTCATAGTTTACCTTTGAAAAATATGATTTCACTTCTCAAATCAGTAAAATGATAATCTCAACTATACTCTAAAGCATAAAAATTTGAGAAACTATCAGCATATACAACTTGTATTTTTTAAATACTAATGTCAAACTAAATCATCTTGCTTCTTCATATTTATTAACTTACAAAAACTTGCACCAAGCTCTGATATAAAATGGCCTCTGGTGACTGGTTCTATTTCCTTGTCTACAGAGTAATATTCATAGTTAATTGTTGTACTAAAATGAGTTGTTCACACTTATTGCAAGTTGCAAAATGCTCTAATTTCAGAGATACCCTGTGAAAATCACAGGTTAGTACTATCCTTATTATTGCCAAGTAAAAGCACCAAGGGGAGTTTTTATTCTCAAAAGGTACCATAAAACACATGGCTATGACAAAATGCAATCAGAAAACATCAAGAAGAGGTTATCTGTTATTTAACACTAAACTACCTATAGTAACAACTAAATTGAGTATATAGCCAAGATGTGAACAATACATATACAGACATCCTAATCACCAGATATTAGGTACCAACAATCAGTAAATAAATAAATTAGTAAATATGTCCCATATTTTAATGCCACATTTAAATGGAATAATCATCCATGTTTCAGCTCTCCTGGAAGTGGTATTTCATACTCAAATAAATCTCGTATCCTTGCATCAAAACTCAACACACAGAAATCTATCTGAAATGCCTTTTTCTACATTTATCCACTCAAATATAGTGGTCACATTTCCATTTAAATGCAAAGCCAGTTCATTTTTTTCTCTTAGTGATGTTCAAATTCAACTTGGTGGCTTTTAGAAGCTATGGGAGAGCATCAGTTAACTATTTTCTTTTTCTTTAGTACAGAATCTGTAAGAGGCCCAAATTTAAGTGTTTAAAGTTTGTACTGTCTTTCAAGGAGTCCAGACATAATATCACATGGTAACAATTGATGACTTAAGTCTACCCTGTCATGAATCCACTTCTACCCATGGAGGCTCATCAGATCACCTCCAACTATATAATATGAAAATAAATTCTAAAGCAGAAATAGATGCATGACAGTAGTAATGGGAAATCAGAACTTGACTAATATCAATAAAGAAAGGAACTGTTTAAATAAGCTTGGATTTACAAACTAGGAACTACTAAACCCTCGAAAATTTTATGCAAAACTTAAGAGAGGCAACAAGGGCCTCTGAAAGTATCCTTGGTACAAATATACTAAAATGTCATTTATAAAGAAAGCACAATTAGTTGATGTTGTTCAAATTAAGTGAATAAATGAAGGGAGGAAAGGTTACAGCAGACCACAAATAAGACCGTCTCCTGCATCCCTCCTTGCTGAAAACAGCTATCTTCTCTAGTTAAGAATCAGAATTGTTAGTTCATTCACTTCTACAGTGGCAAGCAGAAGCAACAGGATTACCATTCAGAGGTGTAGGAGGTGGTGGGTAGATGCGTGATTGTACGTTTGAGAGTATTCCAACATACAATTTGAGGAGTAGGACTCCTCCAGACTTACCTCACAAATAGTTTAAAAGATGGGTTTTGTTAGAATAAGAAAGTTAAGAGGGAACATTAAATAAAAGAATCAGCTACATATTATATTTTCAATTACATTTAACCAGCCTAAAAGTCTATAAACAACACAATAGTAGAAGAAGAAATGGAGAGACACTGTGACTATTGCCCAAACATTCTTTTCCCCCTCTTCTGAATTAGGAATATCTGCTATGCAACTGCTTACTGTGGGCTTTCTGCTCCCAGCAGCAAATGCAAAGGCAGAGCATGGCAATGGGTCTTTTGAAGCCAAAAGAAAAGACTGTCACTCCCAAACTACTAGCTATTTTCCTTTTCAGTATAAACACACTATTCAAAGTAATTCATTTAGCTTTTTCTAAAGCCACCTTGTATAACCTTGCAAGTGATGATTTGTACTGTGGCAGGCTGTTATCGGGCAGCTATAATATTTTACCTCAGATCCACAAAGAACAACATTACTCTGAGGTTTATTCATACAGAAACACTTTGACGGAGGTACTCTCCCAGCCTACTCAGTGTTCATCCGTTTGTTGTCTGAGGAGCAGATGGAGAGTGCAGAGAAAGACCACCTTCATATATTTTTTTTTTTTTTTTAGCTTATACAAGTCCAACAGCAAAGGACTCTAGGGTTTCACCTGCACCACACAGCTAGGAGTGGGATTCAAGATCACCAAACATCCTATGCACTGACCACCTCTCAGGCATTCTGGCTCCCCCTCCACATTCCCAAGGCCTACATTTTTCTTGCAGAAGCCCTGTGCCTAACTTTCAAGCCTGCTTTTCTGCACCGTAAGGATAAGCATAACAGCTCATGAAATCTGGTATTTAAAGAGATGTCCTAGATCCCTTGACTTTCATTTCATGTACATTTACCCTGACTCCCAAACTTCCCAGTGTATTTAAGCAATAAGCATTTATACTGAAAACCTGCTTGAAGACAACACCCTTGTCACTCTTACATTTCCTTCAGGTCTAAGGACACCATCTCCTGAGATCACTTGTAAAATAAAAATTAATTATACTTGCATTTTATGTGATTTATGTCAAGGTCTGCTTCTGGAGAACACTGTACAACTGCACATCTCTTGTAAGTAAATCTGGACCTAACTTTAATAAATAGAGGGCGAATCTGAGAGAACAGAAACACAAATTACTCTAACAAAGAAAAATATCTGCTGTATAGATTGATAAGGTTTCTCTATCATTTCATTGTCAGCGCAAGTATTTACTTGTGTGAGTATTAATGCACTCAAGTCCTTACTTCAGTGACTGCTTATAAAGGAAACTCAACTAAAGTTTGTAATTTTCCTTAGTCGAAGTTATTCTGATTGCAAGTAACATACTCAACTGAAACTATCTTAACTAATGAAAAACATTCACTGTATCTGAGTACAGATAAAGATGCAAGATGGTATTCTTGAAAAATGGAAAGACAGTGGATGCTCTGTGCTTTACCACAAGAATAATAAGGATGTAAGGTACAGCACTAGTGAACCAGCTAGGTTTAACCACTCCACGAACAGCAAAGCAGGATCACAAGATGAGACAACTGTTTAAAGTCACTGCAGTAAAAGACACACTGACATTAACACTCCTCCAAATGTGCCCCTCACTTGGAACATTCTTCCTCCACCACTCTTTCTGCTCTGAGAAGCAGTTCTAGAAGTTCTCTTGTGTGAGCAGTTCTAGGAGGCATCATCAAAACTACTGTGAGTGCTGCTCGCTCGTGCCACCCCCAACAGGCAGACTTGCAAAAGCATTGTGAGGTGCCCTCATTCTTTGTCTGCTCCAGATCCAGTGCCATGTGACTTTTCCCCAAAGTCAAAGTGACTATGAAAAGTTAAGAACTTTGAGTCACTTCAGGACATCAAAGCAGCCAGAACAGCACAACTAATGACTCTCACTACAGAGGACTTCCAGAACTGTTTTAGAAAATGCAAAGTGCAATGAGACATAAGGGGGATAAACTGAAAGGACTACTGGCAATAGTTCAATACTGTGAATCTGCAAAATCGTGAGCTTTATGTATATTTCTAGGTACTCTAATCAAAACTTCCATTTCCAAGAAAGTAGAATATACAGCCGTTGCAGAAAACAAAGTATTTTTCTTTACTTATAATTTTCTATGAGGATTTTTCTGGGAATACATTTCATTCAGTAATGCACAATTCTGTATCATTTCAAGGCATCTACATTTATTGTTCTTATTGTCTTAAATGCAAACAAAATTTTTACACTGCAATCCTACTTCCAAACTGTAATTTAACACCATTTTCCTCCAAGGGTAGCAACCTTCCTGCCTACACAGAAACACTGCTGTGAGAGTTACATTTGTCAGATGCCAGCCCTGATGTTTCCTGTCCTTCTGGATCACTGCCGAACCTTCTTGTTTGTCAGTGTTGATATGATGAGTTCATGTCTACCAAGTAACAGCAGTTTGGTACCTGTGCGCCACCAGTCACTCATACCCTCCTGCAATTTCAAAAGCATGATGCCATGTCTCACAGTGTGGCAACACTGGCAGTTAATCACTAGTGAAGATCAGGAGATCAGAAGGGTCTATCACTATGGACACAGAAGTGGGTTTTTAGCTGTTGGTCTACGAGTATGGTGACATTAGTGATAGCAGGGATACCAATTCTGCTTTTACACAATATATTTTTCTTCCGAAAAACATGTAGAATATAACCAACTATCTAAAATTACATAGCCCTTCCTAATCAAATAGTTTAATGTGTATATAATTTCCTGCTATTGTTGATACTAGAACATTCTTTGCTATTACAGCAATGCTCAGGATTTTACTAGATGTCGGGCAAACACCTGACTTCTTTATTGGTAGAATGATCTACTCATCAAGTCAATTCCTCTAAGAGAGTTTGTCTTCTCAGTTATAATAAGTTCACATTTCCTGCAAGGATTATGTTCTAAATCAGTGATGGCAAACCTTTTAGAGCTTTCAATGACACAAACAGCCTGTTGGGATACATGTGCCATAGGTTCACTACCAGTGCTCTAAATTAACAGAAAAAGGCAGAAATGTTACATGGTCATTCATGAGTTAAAAGTACCATACAAACTCTGCCATGTTTAGCAGCTCCAAGGAGGTGAGTGCTTCCTTCCATTAGTATTAAGACAAGATGTGGAAGCTCAGTACTGGAAAGTGATGCCCATGCCATTAAAAATACTACAATCTCTATTTGGTTCTGTTTCATGTATTTAAACATACACAAACCTTCATTGTGCTCACACTATACTTTTGAATAGTGTTATGCAAAGAAAAGCCTGGCTGGAAGAACTGAGTATTCAAACCTTAAAGAAAGAACTATACCTTGTTTTGATACCTAAAACAAAAGTCAGTTCTACATGGAACATAAGCCTGTATTTAAAAGCTAAAATCAATTGAGAATGACTTTGTGACCTTGAGAAAAAAATTTTCTAGAGAAAATACAATTAGAATTAAGCATAAAAACAAAAAAAAATGTTAAATTAGACTTCATCAAAGTTAACAACCTTTGTTCTTTCAAAAGATAATTAAAAAAATGGAAAGCTAAGCCACATATAGAGGGAAAATAATTGTATGGAACATATAACTAACAGAATGCAAAATTCACAACATAAAAATAGCTTCCACACAATAAGAGACCAACAGATCAACTAAAACTATGTCAATATTCCCAGCAATCATTTCAAATGCAAATACACACAAATGAACAAAAAGCACGTGAAAATGTAAAGAAAATTGTGAAAGAAATGCAAATTAAAACCACAACAAGTTATCACTTCAAAGCACTAGAATATGTGTTACTAAAAACACTGAGAACTTCAAATGTTGGCAAAGAAGTGCAACAAGCAGAATTTTCATTTATCACTTAGAAGAAAATGTAGTAGGACCATTTTAGAAAACTGGCAATGTTACATCATGTAAGGCTAAGTGAAACGTACACTTTAGAAACTAGTAATTCTATTACATTTAAAAATCTATAAAAATCTTAAACATAAACATTCACAACAAGTTATCCATATAATATTTAGCATCAAAAAGAGCTATCCATCCATAAGAGACTAAATAAACTGCAGTATTTATACAATGGAATACTACTCAACAATAGAAGAAACCACTGAGAAATAAAACAGCACAGATGACTCTCAAGGATAGATGGAACTCAAAAATGGGGAAACATACATACCGTATTTTTCCATCTGTACAAAGTTGAAGAAGAAAGTGAACTGTGGTGGTGAAAATCAGAATAGTGGTAGTTAAAGGAAATGGAGATGGTAGGAAGCGGTTTCGAAGGAGACCACTTAGTCCATGGAAATACTCCTTATTACGTGAAGGGAATGGCTCACACAGTTACCAAAATTTATCAGATGTGACATCTGAAATTACATTTCAAAGTTCATAAAATTTTACCTCAATTTTTGTAAAAGTAAGACAACCAGGCACAGCAGAATAGATAAAAAAATCTTTCTTAACTTCTGCCGTGGGATCACTATTGCACATACACCCGGCTAGAATGTAGATGTCTGGATGATCTCTGAGACAGTTGCCAAGAGTGATTTTGTAAGTAAGCAAACAGGTTGAAGAGGATTTAGAAATTTTCCCACTGTCATGAAGCAAACAGGTAGTAGACTTTAGATTCAGTTATTGACTTTACCTCCCAGCCTCTTTCCAAATTTTTTACCACAATGCAGCATAAGAAACACATTTTACATGATGACCTGGCAAATCTGCGACCAAATGGTCCCACACAAAAATCAAAAGAAATGTTTCATGAAGTATGTGTAAATACACACACACACACACACACACACACAATCCTTTTTCTTTAAATCCAAATAATCATTCTTTCTTCCAGAACAGAAACAGCCCTCTAAAGAAGGCATGATATCAAGATGATTCATGTATTTTCACCTTGTTATCTCATTCAGTAAAAAGAAACACCCACCCTGTAAGAAGCTTTAAGAATGTAATGACACAGCACAGTCAGGTATTCTATCTTATGCTCATTGCTGTTGTTGTTGTTGTTGGTAGGTTGTTTTTGTTTTGTTTGTTTGTTTGTTTGTTTTTTGTTGGATTTTTTGGGGGGGGAGTTTTGTTTTGTTTTGTTTTGGTACTGGGGATCAAACTCAGGACTTTGTGCTTGACAGGAAGACACTTATGCCACTGACCTAAACCCCGGGTCCCTTATGATCATTGTTTTGCTGAACAGAATGAAAGCAATAACTTTCTACACTGACTGCAGAATCACAAACTCAGAGGGAAAAGAACATCAACAGTGTTGAAGTAGTTCACAAGACCACACTGGCTAACAAATCAGGACAAACCATCAAAGGAAAAAGTAGGTACAAACAATAAATTTTAGAGAAAGGATCAGAATTCCAAGGACAGTATTAGGAAATAAATAAGGAGGAATTTTATGATAGAAGATGTAGTTTTGTAAAGAATGATCAATGTTACACTAAAAAATTAGCAAGATGGGAGTAGAAGGGATGGAGAATTGGGACAACGGGACAGAGTGTAGGAGTTGTACCACAATTTAAAATGAGCAGAAGAAACAGTAACAGACCACTGTTATTACTATGGTCTTAGTTTAGAAGAGTGTCACCAGTGTGCACACAAGGAAAAGCAAGTAAGCAGTGGTTAAAATATCCCACACAAACTAATATAGATCTCTTCCTACATGCAACCAAAATTTTCAGAAGAGTTCTCCATTTCTCTCATGATCTCACTTTCTATTCACTCCTAAAATGCAGAAATAGGGCTTTCTCCAATTCTTCTTTCAGTCTGATGTGGGTTGTCAAATCCACAAAGGATTTTTAATCTTTGTCTTCCTTGAACTATCTGCAACTTTTAAACACATTAACCAAATCCTTCATTCTTCCAATACCTTTTGTGCCTGATACTGAACTTACTTGATCTTTTGTACCTACATTCTTCAAAACTTTTAGTCTATTTTGCAGACTACTTCACCTCTGTCTTGCTCTTAAACACCAATTTTTTTCCTAATCCTGGGGATGGAACGCAAAGCCTAAAACTACACTCCCAGCCCATTCTTTATTTTTTTTTATTTTCAGGCAAGATCTCACAATTTGCCCAGACTAGGCTCAAACTTGAGATCCTCCAGCTTCCCCCTTCTAACCCTTAAGATTACAGAAATGCATGACCACACCCAGCATTCTTGGGGTTTTGTCCCAAACCTCCTTTACACTGACTCCAATGCTTTTGGTGCCGTATCTCCTGCTCTGAAGGTCAATTCTGATAAAACCCAACCCATTCCTAGCAGAACGGATGTTTCTCCCAACCTCTCTCTCCATCTGCACTTTCAGTTCAACACTCCGCAGCCCCTTCCATGTAGAGTTTACCTCAGTACTAAACCCTTTCCCGTTAATACTCCAGTAACTGACGCCACCATTAAACCAATGACTAAGCAGCACCCTGGATAGCAGCAATGACCACCCTTTGATTTTCCTGCCCTCTGTCTAATGCAAAACTTTACATTTTTCTTCTAAATGTGTCTCCTCACCCCCAGAGACCTCTGCAGCCAGCAGGATCATCAGATGCCCCTCCTCCTAACCCCAGAGAGCCGGGCAGCTGGTGAGATCGCTGGACGCCCCTGTTCTCCACTCCAGAGACTTGGGCAGCCAGTGGGATCATCAGAAGGCTCTCCTAACCTCAGAGACCCAGGCAGTCAATAGGATCCTTGGATGGCACTCCTCCTCACCCCAGAGACTTGGGAAGCTGGCGGGATCACTGGTCACTCTGTATCCCAACCCAAAAGACCTCATTAGCCCACAGACCATTAACAAGCCTTTACACTACCCGCAGAACCTTGGTGGGCTGGTGGGAGCTGCAGCAGCCCCTCACTCACACAGAGGACCTCAGCAGCTATGTGACACTGTGGTGAGTTTCCCCCTCAAATAGAGGACCTAAGTGGGTAATCAAGAGCAGCAGTGATCCCTCCCCTCCAGCTGTAGGACCTTGGTGAGTCCAGTAAGAATGTAGGTGAGTACTTCTTCCATACAGAGAACACTGGATTGAAGAGAGCACCAACAAGGCCTTCCCCAACCCAAAAAGGCCTCCTCCAACTGGAAGGAGCCCAGGAGACCCCCAGTGATGTAGCAGGGTCCCAGATGAGGCACACAGGATAGCCAGGTAAATCTGGCATCCTGGAACAGACTAAAGTCATAGATAACAGAAGCTAATGGTTAGTTTACATGAATATTCCTAGGCTAGTCAGTCTAGGGAGAATAGAAGACACACCTAAAGCCCTGCTTGAGGAATTCAGGTAACCGGCCCCTCTCCTTCATTGTGGGACTCAACAATTGGACAAACATCAGCCATACTGCAGGATCCTAACAGACAGTTGAGACTAATGGGATTGAAAACACCAAAATATTAACCCAAGAGGTAAAAGTGACAACAAAAAAAGCAAAAATGCAATCTCAAGTACAAGAAACAAGTACAGGACACATCAAAATCAAGGATATTAGAAGTCATAAACCTGACATTCCTGAAAAGATAGCAAGTAAAATAAAGAAACAAATCCATGAGGCTACAGAGGAAATCAGATTGGAAATAATCTCTCAGGTAAAGACAGAAATGACAACCATCATAGAGGAGTTGCTCAGCATAGCTTGAGAAGACATAGATTAAAAAAAAAAGTACAGGAGCATGGGAAAATGATGGAAACCTTGAATGAATAATATAGGAGAGAAATAGAGTGCATGAAACAAATTCAAAGAGATATCAAGGAAATTAAAAATTCCATTGAAATGGAAAAACCATTTGAGTGAAACTGAGGATACACTTTAGACTTTGAAGACAGGATCTCAGCTAGCAATCATGAAAGAAAAGAACTTTTAAAAATAACAAGGGAGGATGAAACACCAATTTAACAGCTTTAAGATGATACAAAATAAAAAACAATCTAAGTTTGGTAAGTATCAGTGAAAATGCAGGAGTCAATGCAAATGACATTAAAAAAATATTAGCAGAAGTAATAGCACAGAATATCCCAAACATGGGAAAAGAATCAGATATACAGATAAGTGAAGAACACAAACTGCAAAACACTCATAACCAAAATAAATCTACACCCAGAAAGATAATAATAAAGATCCAAGAAATTCAGGATACAAGCAGAATATTAAAAGCTATTAGAGAAATGACACAACTCATCTAATGAAAGGTAGCCTATTAAAATCACAGCAGACTTCTTAGCACAAACCCATAAGTCAAGACAAGGTTGGAGTGAAGTATTTCAAGCCCTGAAAAAAATACTTTCAACCCAGATTGATGTACCCTGTAAAATTTTCTTTGAAAATTAGTGGAGAAATAAGATAATTCTGTAACAAAGAACAACTGAAGAAATTCACATGCATCACGCCAACCGTAGAAAGAGTACTTAAAAACATACTAGAGGGATATAAAAATGACTACAATTCTCAGAACAATAACAGAAAGAAACCAATAGAAAGGGCAATCAGTTAAGCGGGAAAAGCAGAAAACCAACAAGAGAAAAGTAACATGACAAATATAAGCCACTATATATCAGTTATAACCATCAATGTAAATGGCCTCAACTCACCAATTTAAAGAAACAGGTTGAGAGAATGTATCAAGAAACAGGATCCAACAATATGCTGTATACAAGAAACACATCTGACTCAGAAGGAAACTCACAGACTAAAAGTCAAAGGGTGGAAAACAATATTCCATGCAACAGGAACCCAGAAAAACTCAAAGGTAGCTATTCTGTTTGCAGATAATGTGAACTTCAAACCCAAAATGATCAAGAGATAAGGAATGTCACTACATACTTCTTAGGGGAAAAATTCAAGAGGAAAAGCTAACAATCATAAATATATATGCACCAAATACCAAAGCACCCACCTATATGAGACAAAGACTACCAGACATAAAAAAACAAATACACAATTGTAGCAAGGGACCTTAATACCCTATTGTCACCAAGAGATAGATCAACTAGACAAAAATTCAGCAAAGAAAAAGCAGAACTGAATCAAGCCTGTGAACAAATGGACATACTAAATGTTTACAGAGTGTTCTACCCAACAACATTAGGATACACATTCTTCTCACCTGTACATGGGACATTCTCTAGCCTAGACTAGACTAATCTCATAGAACATGGTTTAGTAAATTCAAAGGGATTGGAATTAGCCCCTTGTATTATCTGACCATAGTCCACTGAAATTGGAAATTCATGGCAAAACAAACTGCAAATCCTACACATGGAAATTAAATATACCCTGTGGAACAACCAAGGAGTTACAGAAGAAATTAAATATTACCTACAATTCAATGAAAATGCAGATATAACATACCAAAATCTGTGAAATATAATGAAATTAGTCCTAAGAGAGGAAATATATAGCAATAGTCACCTCAAGAAAACAGAATGAGCACAAATAAACAACCTAATGCTACATGTCAAGTTTCTAGAGAAACAGAAGCAAATTAAGCCCAAAGCTCATGGAAGAGAAGAAATTATAAAGATTGGAGCAGAAATTAATGCAATTGAGACTAAGAAAACCATACAAAGAATTAATGAATCAAAGAGTTGGTTCTTTGAAAGAATAAACAAACTTGAGGGGGTAGGGGAAAAAAAGAAAAAAGAAAAAAAAACTTGATAAACATCTAGCCAACCTTATCAAGAAAAAGAAAGAAAAAACTCAAATTTATGCAATAAGGAATGAAAAGGGTAAAATTATTACAGATCCCATAGAAATTCAGAAGATCATGAATACCTACTTTGAAAATCTTTATTCACACAAAGTGGAAAACACAGAAGAAATGGACAGATTCCTAGAAACACATGAATTACCAAAGCTGAATCAAGAATATAAAACAATTTTGAATAAGCCAATATCAGCTCCAGAAATGGAAAATGTAATTAAAAACTTATCAAGAAGGAAAAGCCCAGGTCCTGATGGATTCACAGCTGAATTGTACAGGGAATTTAAAGATTCACAACCAATACTCCTCAAACTCTTCAATGAAATTCAAAGTAAAATAATTCTCTCTAATTCCTTCCTGGAGGCAAGTATTAGTCTAATACTAAAATCATAGAAAAACCCAACCAAAAATGGGGAACTATAGGCCAAACTTTCTAATGAACATCTATGCAAATATTCTCAATAAATTACTAGCGAATAGAATGCAGCAAATCATCAAGAAGATTATACATCATGACCAAGTGGAATTTATCCCAGGAATGCAGGAATGGTTTAACATACATAAATTAATAAATGTAATACACCACATCAACATAACCAAAGAGAAAAATCATGTAATGATTGCAATAGACACAGAAAAACCTTTTGATAAAGTCCAATACTTGTTCGTGATAAAAACCCTACAGAAAATCAGAATTCAATCTGATAAAAGCCATCTATGACAAACCAACAGCCAACATCATACTAAGTAGATAAAAACTGAAAGGTTTCACTCTAAAATCAGGAACCAAACAAGGATGTCCACTGTTACCACTCTGATTCAATATACTTTTGGAAATATTAGCCAGAGCAATTAGACAAGAGAGAGAAATAAAAAGAATAAGGACAGGAAAGAAAGAAGTTAAATTATCACTATTTTCAGATGACATGATACTCTATATAGAAGACCCCAAAAAACTCTACCAACAAACTAGTAGAGTTAATAAGCAAATTCAGAACTGTAGCTGAATACAAAGTCAGCATTCAAAAATTAATAACATTCCTGTACACAAACAAGAAACTCGCTGAGGGATATTATGGAAATAACACCTTTCATAATAGCATCCAAAACATGAAATATGTAGAAACCTACCTAACAAAGGATATAAAACATTTATATGTTGAAAACTATAGTACTCTAAAAAAGCAGATTGAAGAGGATTGAAGAGGATGTCAGAAAATCCCTTGTTCATGGATAGGAAGAATAAATACTGTGAAAAAATGGCCATTCTCCCAAAATTGTTATACAGATTTAATACAATCCCAATCAAAATACCATTAACATATCTTACAGATCTACAGAAAACACTCTTAAAATTCATTTGGAAACACAAGAGACCTAGAATAGCAAATGCAAGTCGGGGCAACAAAGGCAAGGCAGGAAGCATCACCATCACTAATCTGATATTATACTACAAAGCTACAGCAATAAAATCAGCATGGTACTGGCAAAAAAACAGACCTGGGGATCAATGGAACAGATTAGAAGATGTAAACACAACTACAGAGACACTTAGACACCTTATCTTTAACAAAGGGGCTAAACATGTTCACTGGAAGAAAGCCTCTTTAACAAGTGGTGCTGGAAAAATTGGCTTTCTACATGCCAAAGACTAAAAGTAAACCTATGTCTTTCAACATGCACTAAGCTAAAGTCAAAATGGATCAAAGATCTAAATATTAAAATAGAAACACCAAATCTATTGGAAGACAAGATAGGTAAAAGTCTTGAAGACAAAGGGTTAGGCAAAGAGTTCATGAACAAAACGCAAACCACATGGAAAGTACTTCAAAGAATCAACAACTGGGATCTCATTTTATTAAAAAGTTTTTGTACTTCAAAAGAAATCATCAAACTCATTCATAACTATTTTGTTGTCTACCTAGTATAAAAATTATAAAAATAAAAAACTGAAAGAGTAGTAAGATCCAAAATGTACAATAGATGTTGTAATAATGAAATGTAAGAAAGTGCTCAAAAAGAAAGAACAACTGTGATATGAGAAAAGAGAAAAGGATGAAAGGAAAAGATTATATGTAGGTAGGTATACATATATAAATGTATGTATGTGTACATATATAAAATAACTATACTAGTAATCTCTGTTAGTTCATCAAAAAGAACAGTTTGTGCTGTCATTGTTTGATTGTTTGATCATTTTTTATGCCTAGATCTTGTAACCTGAACAACTACTTCTAAGATAACAATATGTAATATATTAACTAGTGCTAATTTCCCACTATTTTTTAAATTCTGCATCATTTCTATCTTTTTTTTCTGTTTTGCCTTTTAAAATAAAAAAGATCTCTCTCATATCTTTCTTTTTTTCCCTGACTGCACTCTATTACTTGAATTCAGGTGTGCACAACTCACTCCAAATGCTATTATGCCTTGCTATGGCTTGCCACATCTGATGCCTACCCATTCCAGTTTCCACAGTGCAGCCACATCTGATTTGCATGAAACTCTGATCACATCTGCTTCCCTTCAAATCTTTTACTTGACTTACTATTGCTTTTCACACAACTCCAAACTCCTTAACATAGTTCCTAAAGTCTATATGATAAAACTTCAACATTATGGTCAGGCTCACTTTTCTTGATTCTACTCCTTTTTCCAGTATCTTAAACACACTTTTCCATATCTGAGGAAAAGTTATTCCTGGTCAGTTCTTGGAAATGCTGTTTGTTGCACCCATGTATGATTATCTCCAGTCCAGAGCTCCTTCTTCACTGACTCCAGCCCATGTTCTATTTATGTGGTAGATCTCAGCTTGCATGCCCTTTCTACTTAAGCCTCCCATCACCTCTACAGACTTCAACAGATGCCCCATGCAGCACTCAAGTGTCATCCACTCTGTCTTATCACTGCACTTTGCAGAGCCCATGGAAATTGCTTATTCAATTGTCTGTACCTCTTGCCACTTCCTCCCTGTGTAATGAAATGCACAGTAAAACCAATTTAACCAAGTCTTTACTTTGATTCCTCAACTCCCTATGTTAATAATGCTTATCAAACACATAATATGCATTATCCCTACATGTATGTTAACTACTCGTTTTACACAAAGACCAACTATTTGGTTTATTGCAACTCATTCAAAATACTTATCACTTCATTTAATTGCTTCAATTATCATAGTGTTTTGTTCTACCAACTAGTCCTTTGTGGATATGACACACTTTCTCATCTCTCACTAATTGGAGAACACTAGCTTAATGCATAGCCATCTATCAACATGAAGTCCATTCCAAAGCAATATCATATAATAAAGTACCATCTGCTTCTGCATACCAAATGTTCTTTTATCTTCACACAATTTCTTAATGGGCTTCTTCTTCTACCAGCTCTTGAATGAATAACAAAGCAACTTCTAATTTTGTGTTCCAGTAAAAAGAAACGTACAGAAGAGACAATGATACTTAATCCAATTTTACACTTACTTACTTTTCCCCATTTACACCATTGAAAAGCCCAAGCATATCATGAAATGTATATTTAGTATTCATCTTCTATATTCATTCATCTTTTCCCACTCTATAGTCTTCTTTTATAGAATAAATGTATTGCTTCATACAAATGAAGTTCTTTAAATTTCCTAGAGAAAATTATTTGAAAAAAAACCATGAATTCTACAGTAATGTAGTTATTCCACTTTTCTAAGTTTCCAAAACAAGATTCTGACATTCTCTTAAACAAGTAATGTTCAATATTATTTAATATGTTAGACTGCCTTTTGACATTCTTTCATACCTTTTTCTGGTATGAAATTCTGGTTTATTATTCTTTAAAAAATTCAAAATAATTATGCTATCCTCTAATCTTTCGCTTTATCTTCTCTAATATATAAGACAAGGACAGTATGATCTGCCTTTCATGACAGAAGATAAAGACATGAGCCAGAGTACACATTCAATGAAAGTGACTATTAGCTGCCTCTTTTCATCTCAAAATTAAACTTCTCTTTCAGCTTCCTT
The DNA here is from genome assembly GCA_004027455.1 of Hydrochoerus hydrochaeris. Taxonomy (NCBI): domain Eukaryota; kingdom Metazoa; phylum Chordata; class Mammalia; order Rodentia; family Hydrochaeridae; genus Hydrochoerus; species Hydrochoerus hydrochaeris. Next base: position 109,888 of record PVLA01005482.1, read on the forward strand.
GCAGTTTTTCAGACACCAAATGTCCCTCTTCTCGGTGGTTTTTCAGGTCTAGTGGTATCTAGCATACAATTCTACGAACATACTAAAACTGTCCACACTTCAGAGAAAACATACTTACTCTGATCTTCTGTAAGAAGAGTAAAAATTCTGATTCTTACTGTTTTAAAGTAAATGGATGTAAATGGCACCATTTTTGGAACAGTACAATAACACCAGCCAATCTGTTTCAAAGTTATTAAATTATCAATCTCTGATGCTATAGATAACACTTAAATTCAGCTGTGTGGTGGAGCTCTGAGTTCAGACCAAATGTGAAATCTGCTCACTTACAAATGTTCATCAAAACCTGTGCTGCCTCAAGCCGTAAGAGGACCTAAAGTTGCTCTTTCTTTCTGGAAGAATTCAGCAAATGTAAGAAATTCTCTAAACAACATGGAGAGAGAAAATGCCTCAGCAAACCACACGGAGTTCGCTAATCTTTTTTTCTTTCTTTAAAAAAGCCTGAGATGTTCCCATTCTCTGCAAACATATCCCAGAGCTCTCTTAAAAATGACAGTCCAAGTGGAACATTCAGGAAAAAAAGGCTGTCATCATGATCCTTGGCCAGTTTCTACAATGGGGTAAACTTTCCATCGAAAATCTTCTTGACTTTTATAGAGTATATTGATATTGCTTACTAAATCATCCAATACTCTCAATTGAGAACTTATGAGATGAAAAAATAAGGTGATGTTTAATTTTTTTTTAATTTGTTAAAGTAAAAAACATATTGATGTTAATATACCTCAAAATACTCCCTCTGGCTTTGAACATATTTATTTCATTGTTCTTGCCATTTTCAGAAGCAGTCCAGGAAGTTCTCTTTCTTGAGTGACTATAAGAAATGTGATCAAAAATACCGTGAATGCTGGCAATCCAGTACCATCCAATGGAAAGGCAGACACGTAAAAACATTGCAGTGTGCCCTCATCCACAGTATTCACTGGACTGGCACCATGCAACTTCTGGTTCTTTCCACAGTTAAAACAATTGTGAAAAATAAATACTGTGACTGGGTTAAGAACATGGAGACACCACAAGAACAAAACTAAAAGACACATATTTCAGAAGTTAATGGCAATAGTACTGTTGATCTCCCACAGACTTTGCACATTAATATTTGGCCTTCTTTCAAAGCCTGAACAATGTGTGGGGAAATGGCCATGCATGAACTCTAGATGAGACAGCGTAGGTTTCAGCTCTATGATATGACCTGAGGAAAATTATAATAATTTTTCTCATTTCTACAACCAATGATAATAACAATTTCATGAGATTATGTATGGATGAATGGTGATAATATATATTAAGTATGTAGCACAGTCCCTGCCAAAGAATAAACTCCTAGGAAATGCTACCAACACTACAGCATTGAGGAAGAGGAGAAATCTCTGATTATCATGACCAACAAGTCAGACCTTTCTTGAATTTCTGCACCACTGATCTCAAGAATTAATGGAAAATCTAGTATATCTTACATGTACCACTATGTAGATCATATATACATACAATATATTACATATGTCATCTATATTTATAAAGCTTTATATATGTATATACATATTATAGTAAATATCTCATATATTTACATAACTTTATGTATTACCTTAATATATACAATATATATATATATACACACAAATATTAGTAAATATCATACAGATTATAGAATTCATAAACCTCTTCATATACCAACAGTATATATTGCACACAGGTGTCACCTACATACATTCAAGGGCAAGTGTCACTGTACGATCAAATGCTGTAGCATCCTGGCCCAACAGAATTCCTTCCCCAACATACAGCTTACCAACAAAGATGTCTCTACTAAATACCCTAAAACTTTTGTTTTTCAGGTGTTCTTAAATGTTTATTATCTTTCTGTACTGAAAATCACTTTAGAAGTCATGCCAAAGAGGCCAGTGTTTGTTTGATTTGTCTTGAGAAGAAAAAATCAATGTTAGAGCAAAACAATACTTGATCATGATTTATCAAATATTGCACAAACGAAACATGCAAGCATTATAGAACTCTCTACCTAAAAAACTAAGGAAGTCACATAATATAAATATTTGCTGAGCTTAGTTTGGGCAATAACTACTTACCATTCAGGGTTTTTTTTTAATGTTTCCATATTATTTTTATTTTTCATAATTCACTTTTTTAGAGAAATGTTTATGGTCAATCTACAAATATATTTTTATATTCCTAATAGTTTCAAAAATCAAATAACTGTTACAATATAATTCCAATTAAGATACATTTTTTACAATCTATACAGACCAAAAAAGGAGAGATCAAATCCAGTTTTCATTCAACAATGCATAAAGGCAAGCTAATGATACTATACAAGTTTGTCTAAGAGTTTCTAAAAACTACTTCTAAATCTATCTTTTACCTAAGTTATCTGTTGTGAGAACAACGAACTTTCCACCAGAGTGTATACCCAAAGGGAAACTGAAAATAATGATAAATTTTGTTTCCACTCACATGTACCCTGCCAAAAAAAAAAAAAAGCTAAAAAGAGATAAAGAGAAAAATATTATGACCATTATCTATACCAACTTACCTTGGTCATCATGGCCATTCATACGTTATCAGGCAATGAGATTTTAACATACGTGGCTAAAATTTTTATGAAACTAATGAGCTGAAACAAACAAATGAATAGGTACTAGATGTTATATGTTGTACAGTCTTTCTGGGAGGTTGAAAAGAGGCACCAGATACAGATCCACACCTAGAAATGACACATCAGTACTTTCTCTAAATTTCCTCTACACCTCACAAATTCTAGACTAATTCTGTAAAAACTGGCAACCCAGAAAAATTAACAGAAGTAGAATACACAATGATACATATCCACACCTGTTCTTATAGCCAAACAACTAGAAAAAGGACAACCCTAACAAATCAGAAAACTATAAGGCAGCAACCATCCTTCTGTAGTCAAAGAAAACAGAAGTTATTGTTCAGTGGCATGTATCCATAACCACAGCACTCTGGGTGGCACTTCATAAGTTTCAGCTCAACCTGGTTACTTACTGACCAGGAAGACTGCCTCAAAATCTTAAAAAACATTTTTGAAAGGGCTGGGGATGTCTGTGAAATTCAACCCCTAGTACTTGGGGGAAAAAAAATACAAACCACTGTTTCATTCTCACCCCATCAAAAGGGGTTAAGCAGAAAACATAGATTTCCAGTCTCACCTTGAGGTAACCAGACACTTCCCTCCTTTAAGTGGTATCAAAGAAGACAGAGTGGGGGACTGAGAATTCATTTCTGACCACCAGGAGGAGATCTCCTACTGTCAATGGAGGCCACAATCAGAACCTAAACTGCCACCTGCAAGAGGAGCAACAAAACAGCATAGTGATACACACTTGTAATCCCAGCACAAGGAAGACGAGGCCCTCCATGAGTTTGAGGCCAGCTTGGGTAACCGAGTGAATTCCACACCTGTGTGTACTACATAGCAAGACCTTGCTCAAAAGTGTAGCAACAAGGCGCTCTTCCACCTCCAAGCCAGAGTAACATTAGAAAAGGCCATACACCTGTTGGAACCTAGACCATGATTCAGGAGGCTTGAGACGACTCCATTCTTCTCAGTGCTCTCAGGAGGCACACAGGGAACATGAGTAGGTGGTGGTCTACCACCACGTCAGAGAAAGGTAAATAGATGCTTAGCCAGGAGCCTACATTTTTCACCTCCATCTAGAAATATGAAGATGGTACTCCATCTTCTTAAGGAAGAGTGTCACGAGAAGTTTGCTAAAAGATAATGCTAAATAATATGTAGTGTCATAATCCTGAACATATCCAACGCATAAGTGAAAAATACAAGTCATATACTATGAATCAAGAAAACCCTGATTTGAGTGATAAAAGGCACTAAAACACATGCCAACAAATACTGGGATTATTTATTTGACAAGGATCTTAGACAATCATCACAAAAATGCTTCATAAGCAATGAAGATCATGAAATAAGTGAAAAAAACAATGTTAGTAATTAAGTACAAGATCAGAAAAAGATTGAAGGAATTTGTAGAATTTAAAAATGTGATTAATTGGAACTTAGCAGAAGCCTGCATCAGGCATAGGCTGCCTGGAATCTCCACTGTGGGCCCGCCCTGCAACAGGGAACTTAGGGGAAGCCTGCATCAGGAGTAAGCTGCCCAGAACCTCCACCGTGGGCCCGCCATGCCAGAGGGAACTCAGCCAAAGCCTGCATCAGGTATAAGCTGCCCGGAAGTTCCACCGTGGGCCCGCCCTGCCAGCAGGAACTCAGCCGAAGCCTGCATCACAGGTAAGCTGCCCTAAGCTCCACCGAGGGCCCACCCTGCCACCTGGAACTCAGCACAAGCCCGCTTCAGGGGTAGCTACCCGGAACCTCCCCTGTGGGCCTGCCCTGCCACCGGGAACATCAAGGAGGCCCACCCAAGACTGAAAACTGCCCTGGACTGCTACAGATGGACCTGCCCTCCCACATGGAACATCAGAAGATTTGAGCAGTATCCAGTTAGTGTGAGAAAATTTGGAACTTTGCTCCCAGGTGGTGAACTTTGGACTACACCGGATTGACTGTATCAATGTGGTGAGTATACCCCTAAAATAGAGGTGTACAGGGGACAAATAGGGCCAGTAGTAAAACCCCCTCCAACTAGCTGTAAGATTTGGGTGAGTCTGAAAAGAGTGTGTGTGATCTCCTCCTACACATAGAAAACACCAGGCAGAGTGAAAATGACAAAACGAAAAAGCAAAATGCAGCCTCAAACACATAGTTCACCAGAAGCAAGTATAGGAGACATTGAAATAGAGGACCCCAAAAGTAACAGACCAGGAATCTCTGAAAAGATAGTCAGTGAAATAAAAAAAAAACTGCATCTGGCTATAGAGGAAATCAAATTACAAGTAGTCTCCCATGTAAAGATAGAAATAACAACTTTAGTAAAGGAGTTATTGAATGCAGCTAAAGAAGAACTAGACAAAAAAGTACATGAGCATGGGAAACCGATTGAAACTTTGAATGAACAATAGAGAAAACAAGCAGAATTCATGAAACAAACTCAAAGAGACATCCAAGAAACAAAAAATTCTATTGAAAGCGTGCAAAACCACCTAAAGGAAGCTGAGGATAGGATTTTGGACCTTGAGAACAGGATCACAGTTAGTGATCAGGAAAGGATAGAACTTTTAAAAATAACAAAGCAGTATGAAATGACAATCCTGAAGCTTCATGATGATGCCAAGAGCAACAATATAAGAATAATGGACATTAGTGAAGATACAGGAGTGCAGGCAAATGACATACGTAAAGTATTTACAGAAATAATAGCAGAAAATTTCCCAAACATGGGGAAAGAATCTGATATGCAGATAAGTGAGGCATATAGAACACCAAACAGTCAAAATCAACATAAATCCACGTCCAGATACATAATAATTAAGATCTCAGACATACAGCATAAAAACAGAATATTAAAAGCTGCCAGAGAAAAGACACAACTCACCTAGCAGGGAAAGCCCATTAGAATCACAGCAGACTTTTCAGCACAAACCCTCAAGTCAAGAAGAGCTTGGAGTGAGGTATTTCAAGCCCTGAAAGAAAACAACCTTCAACCCAGACTGATGTACCCAGCAAAACTTTCATTCAAATTTAATGCAGAAACAAGATATTTCCATGACAAAGAACAACTGAAGAAATTCATGTCCACCAAACCAACCCTAGAAAGAGTACTGAAGGACATACTAGACAGAGATAAAAATGACCACAATCCCCAAAACAACAACAGAAAGAAACCGCCAGGTAGGATAAGCAATTAAATAAGAGGAAAAGCAGAAAGAAACAACTGGAACATAACATGGCAAAGTCAAGCCAGTACATATCAGGGCTATCCATAAATATAAATGGCCTCAATTCACCTATAAAAAGAAATAGATTGACAGAATGGATCAAGAAACAGGACCCCACAATATGCTGTACACAAGAAACACATCTGACCCAAAAGGAAACTCATGGATTAAAAGTCAAAGGATGGAAAACAGTATTCCATGCAACAGGAACCCAGAAAAAAGCAGGGGTAGCTATTCTATTTGCAGACAACAAGAACTTCAAACCTAAAATGATTAAAAGAGATAGAGAAGGTCACTACATACTTGTTAGTGGTAAAATTCAAGAGGAAGAACTAACAATTATAAATATATATGTGCCAAATACAGGAGCACCCAACTATATAAGACAGGTACTAACGGACATGAAAAACCAAATACACAAGAACACAATTATAACAGGAGATCTTAACAGCCCATTGTCACAGACAGATCAACTAGACAAAAAGTCAGCAAAGAAATAACAGAACTGAATCATACCTGTGAGCAACTGGACTTAGTAGATGTTTACAGAGTGTTCCACCCAACCACATCAGAATACAAATTCTTCTCAGCTGCACATGGGACATTCTCCAAACTAGACCATATATTATCCCATAAAACATTCTTGAGTAAATGCAAAGGTATTGAAATCATACCATGCATAATATCTGACCATAGTGCACTGAAATTGGAAATTAACGGCAAAAGAAATTGTAAAACTTGCATAAATACATGGAAATTAAATAACAATCTTTTGAACAACCAGTGGACTACAGACGAAATTAAAGAATAAGTAAAACAATACCTACAATTCAATGAAAATATAGAAACAACATACTGTAATCTGTGGGATGCAAAGAAAGCAGACTTAAGAGGGAAATATATAGCAATAAACTGTCATATCAAGAAAACAGAACAAGCACAAATAAACAACCTAGTGCTCCATCTCAAGCTTTTAGAAAAAGAAGAGCAAGCTAAACCCAAAGCTCATAGAAGAGAGGAAATTGTAAAGATTAGAGCAGAAATCAATGCAATTGAAATTAAAAAACAATACAAAGAATTAATGAATCAAAAAACTGGTTTTTTGAGAGAATAAACAAAATTGACAAACCCCTAGCTAACCTTATCAAAAGAAAGAAAGAAAAAACCCAAATTCATGCAATAAGAACTAAAAATGGAGAAATTACTAAAGATACCATGGAAATTCAAAAGATTGTGAATACCAACTTTGAAAATCTCTACTCACATAGAGTGGAAAACACAAAGGAAATGGACAGATTTCTAGAAACATATGAACTACCAAAGCTCAACCAAGAAGATATAGCAATTTTGAACAACCCAATATCAACTACTGAAATTGAAAATGTAATTAAAAACTTAACAACAAAGAAATGTCCAGGTCCTGATGGATTCACAGCTGAATTCTACAAGAAATTTAGAGAAGATTTGATGCCAGTACTCCTTAAACTCTTCAATGAAATTGAGAAAAAAGCAATCCTCCCTAAATCATTCCTGGAGGCAAGTACTACTCTGATACCAAAACCAGAGAAAGATGCAACCAAAAAAGAGAACTACAGGCCAATCTCACTAATGAACATTGATGCAAAGATTCTCAACAAAATACTGGCAAATGGAATGCAGCAAATCATCAAGAAGATTATACATCATGACCAAGTGGGGTTCATTCCAGGAATGCAGGGATGGTATAACATACGCAAATCAATAAATGTAATACACCACATCAACAGGGCCAAAAACAAAAACCACACGGTCATCTCAATAGATGCAGAAAAAGCTTTCGACAAAGTCCAACACATGTTCATGACAAAAACCCTTCAGAAACTCGGAATACATGGTGTCTACCTCAACCTTATAAAGGCCATCTATGACAAACCAACAGCCAACATTATACTAAATGGACAAAAACTGAAAGCTTTCACTTTAAAATCAGGAACAAGACAAGGATGTCTACTCTCACCACTCCTTTTCAACATAGTTCTGGAAACACTAGCCAGGGCAATCAGACAAGAGAGAGAAATAAAAGGAGTAAAGATAGGAAATGAAGAAGTTAAATTATCACTATTTGTAGATGACTTGATACTCTATATAGAAGACCCAAAAAACTCCATTAAAGGACTGCTAGAGGTAATAAACAAGTTCAGCAGTGTAGCTGGATACAAGTCAATGCTCAAAAATCAATAGCATTCCTGTACACAAACAAAAAACTCACTGAGAGAGAAATTATGGAAATAGCACCCTTTACAATAACATCTAAAAAAATGGAATACTTAGGAATCAACCTAACTAAAAATGTAAAAAACGTATAAACTGAAAATTATACTACACTGAAAAAGGAGATTTAAGAGGATATTAGAAAATGGAAGGACATTCCTTGCTCTTGGTTAGGAAGAACCAACATTGTGAAAATGGCTATACTCTCAAAACTGTTATACAGATTTAACGCAATCCCAATCAAAATACCATTGACATACCTCCACAGATCTAGAGAACACACTCCTAAAATTCATTTGGAAACAGAAGAAACCTCGAATAGCAAAGGCAATTCTAGGCAACAAAAGCAAGGCAGGAGGCATCTCAATTCCTGACTTGAAACAGTACTATAAAGCCACAGTGATAAAATCAGCTTGGTACTGGCAAAGAAATAGACCTGAGGATCAATGGAACAGATTAGAAGATGCAAGCACAACTACAAAGACACTCAGCCACCTGATATTTGACAAAGGAGCTAAATATGTCCACTGGAAGAAGGATAGGCTCTTTAATAAATGGTGTTGGAAAAATTGGCTCTCTACATGCCGAAGACTAAAACTAGATTCATGCATATCACCATGCACAAAACTAGTCTAAATGGATCAAAGACCTCAATATTAAAACAGAAACACTAAATCTACTGGAAGACAAGGTAGGTAGAAGTCTTGGAGACATAGGGGTAGGCAGAGAATTCATGAACAAAACACAACCTGCACGGGAAACACTTCAAAGAATCAACAAATGGGATCTCACATTATTGAAAAGTTTCTGCACTTCAAAGGAAATCACCAACAGAGTGAAAAGAAAACCCACAGAGTGGGAAAGAATTTTAGCCAGCAACCCCTCAGACAAAGGACTTGTGTCCAGAATATATAAAGAATTAAAAAACATCAAGCCCCCCAAATTCAAAGACCCTCTCCAAAATGGGCATCTGAGATGAACACACAGTTCTCAGAGAAAGATATACAAATGGCAAATAAATACATGAAGAAATGTTAGCCATCACTGGTCATTCGAGAAATGCAAATTAAAACAGCATTGAGATTCCACCTTACTCGGAAAGAATTGCTGCCATCAAGAAATCACCTGATAACAAATGTTGGCAAGGCTGCAGGGAAAAAGGAACACTGCTCCACTGTTGGTGGGAATGTAGACTGGTGCAACCATTATGGAAATCCCTATGGAGAATTCTCAGAAGACTAGGATTGGAAGTTCCATTCAATCCAGCTATCCCCCTCCTGGGTATTTTCCCTAAAGAACTGAAAAGTTCATATCACAGTGATATATGTGCACCCATGTTCACAGCTGCACAATTTGTGATAGCTAAATCCTGGAAACAACCAAGATGCCCATCAACTGCAGAGTGGATGAAAAAGATGTGGCATTTTTATACAATGGAATATTACTCAGCTATAAAAAAGGATGATCTTGAGGCCTTCATAGGCAAATGGAGACAACTTCAGACTTTCCTCATTAGTGAAATAAATAAGAATCATATTTATAAATATCATATTGTGTCTCTAGTGTAAAAAGTAAATAAGAACTAGAAGTGTAATAAAACCAAAATGTGTAATTGCTATTGTAAAAAAGAGAGGAAAAGAAAGTGCTCTAAGGGATATAACTGCATGTATGTTTGAGTGTGTAAAATAGATGACCATATTGCTAAATCTTTGTTGGATCTTTGAGCAAAACTGTTTGTAGTCTGTCTGAACATTTACTATGTACCCTTTAACTTTGTAACTTGAACAACTATATCCAGGATGACAATACGTAATTTATAAATTACTGATTTCTTAGTGGGGCTTTTTCTCATTTTCCTTTTTTTCTTTTTCTTTCTTTCTTTTAGAATTCTGTATTATTGCTACCCTTTTTTCTGTTTTTTTTCTTCTGTTTAAATAAAATTTTAAAAATGTAAAAAAAAATATGATTAACATTTTACATTTGATACACTGAACAAGACAGTTAAAAGAACCAATCAACTTAAAATATAACAATACAAATTCCAATCTAAACAACAAAGAAACAAATGCTCAGATTCTTAAGGATATGTCACAGTATAGTAAGAGATCTGTCACTGTCATTAGAATTCAAGGAGGAAGAAGGGGTAGGGCTTTGTATTAGTCATTTGGTTGTTCCTGGGACGAAATACCTGACAGCAAAAACTTAGAGAAGGAGAGTTTAATTTTGGCTCTCAGTTTCAGACAGTTCAGTCCATGGTAAGCTGGCTCCAAGGCAGAAATGGCAAGACAAAAGAGAATAGCAGGGGAAAGATGATTGGTCCATGAGATCTAACCCATAACAGGCAGATACCTGAAATGTTTGGAAATAATGGTCATTATAGACAGAGGTTGTTGACAAAGAGGGAGACTTTTCCAGTGATAGAATAGTTTTGTGTGTTGATGGTGGCAGCTGTCACATAAATCTACACATACAGTAATACTGTATACACACAGTGCATAAATGTCACTTTCTCAACTTGGATATCAAACTATAGTGACCCAAAATATGAAAGTATCCCTCTGTACCTTCTAGCAGATTCTATGAATGTTTAATTATTTTAAATTATGTTTAAAAATGAATGGATGAAAATATCATGGAAAATCCCAATAGTTTGTATAATTAAAATGTGTTAATTATAATAACAATTTTATTCTAGGAAAAAAATTGGAGACTTTCAATGTGGTTCCCTGTAGTTTTAAATTAAGCAATAATAAGATATGACTGAAGTAAATGCAGACAGAATTCCTAAAATTTTATTTCTGAGATATCTTCCAAATATATAATTGGAAAAAGGAAAGACACAAGGTGGACATGATTTGCTTAATAAAAACCTACAGCCTTTCACACAAGAGGATGAAGGCAGGCATTAAAAATTCAGAGACAGAAGTCATAGGTCTGACCCTCAAGCTTACAGGCAGACAGACAAGTTCAAGCAAAAATGCATGTTGCAACGTAGCAATGTAAAGGTCACAAAGAACATCAGACCTTCACTTAATAACTAATGAACAAGAAGAGGAAGGCATTGTGAAAAGTCACAACCTGTCCAACACCGTCTATGAGAGAGAAGCAGAGAAGCCTCAGTGTAAGTCAGAGGACAAGAGGAGGCAGACAGGTCAAAGGAGGCCAAGGAGTCTGATAGAGAAAAAGCTTGCAAAGCGTGACTGAACCAGGCACTGCTGATACAATGGTGAGTAAGGCTAGACCTCTACTCACATGCGGCACTGCCTAGAAGGACAGGCAGATGCAACCTGGTAATTATGAAATGATGATAACCCGGACAGTGTCTACCACTGTTCATTAGGTATGGTGGTAAGGAAATACGTCCAGCTTTGCATGGCTAGGTAAGGGTGTGGAGGCTGTAAAAAATGAACTGTAAATGCCTTGCTATATTTGAGTTCAGTTAAGCAGAAAAAATCAGGAGACGAATCCAGAAAGGACAGGCTATAAGTCAAGGACTCTGGAATGTACTCTGTGAAGTTAAGAATTATTGAAAACATGATGTGATCAGACTGTAGCTGTGAAAGAATCCCTCTGAAATCAATGTGTGTGTTCATGTGGAGAAGAGGGGAGTGGACAGGTGGAGGGTGGTCAGAGCAAAAGTAAACCAGTCATGTCCAGTGCTTAGAAAAGCCCAAGGGATGGAAAGAAACTGGAAGATTCAGATCAGGAGATACAAACTAGGAGACAGGAAGATAGGTTAGAGAAAAGTTTAAGTTTGGCAACTGGGAGATGATTTTGTCATGAGGGGCATTAGTTTTGGGACAGTGGTAAAGACTGGAGATTTTTAAGGAGGTAAATTACAAAAGTGCGGCAGCCAGTGTAGACTAGTATTATCAGAAGCTTGAAGGAAATGAGGGAGGCTTTGTCAAGAAAGATTAATTTGACTGCTTTTGCACAGCTGTTTGTTAAAGGTAGTTAGGCTGAATCCTATCAAGAGGCTGCCATAAGAAAGGGAGGAAGATGCCGGCATGAAGGGAAACACCTACAGACTGCATCAAGGACGTGGACCTGAAAGACAAAGCGAGGTTTGTCCATAAAAGTTTTCAGGTGGAAGGAGCCTAATGAATGCCAGAGGAGACACGCATTTCCCTCAGTAAAACAGAAGAAGAAATCACTTTCTGATAGTGAAGGACATGCAGATTTAAGAGGAGGGCTGGATTTTTCCCTGAAGAGGAAAAGGACCAGCCTTACATAAGTTTGAGGTAAACACAGGCAGATGGCCACCTAAGAGAACATGATATTTTAAAACCCTCACTGAATCATTCTTCACAAATAGCTTATTTTGGTTCTGAGTTCAAATTTCATTCAGCAGTCATCCAAACAGTAAAACAATGCATATTTTCCTATTTTCTTATGAAAGCTACCTTCAAAATGAGGTTAAGGATACAATGGAATTAGTTAGCAAAAATATCTGAAAAGTGTTGTTTTATATTTGTATAATTTCTAGACAAATTTGTGTTATATTTGTATAAAATACCAATTATCATAAACTGAATATTTTTTACCCTTAAAAGGCTGCTTGACAAGTATTACATTTCTTTTTTACAGATTAAAAACCTAAGTTTCACAGAGAGAGAAAAATAACCTATCCTGTCTTTCACTGAAGGCAGAAGTGGTGATACTTAATCTTAAATGTTGTACTTGCTGAAGTAGAATTTTCCCTACTATACTATAAATTTGTTTTAATTACAAATCAAAGATAACTGGAATTTAATTTTTACCCACATTTGTTTGGTACATAAGTAATATTGTCTTGAATCTACTGGCAGAAAAAAAATATTAAACTGATCAAGAGAAAAGTCAGATTTAGAGGCATATAAATAGCATTTTTTATCAAAAGCTAGTTTTAGACATAATATCAATAAATTCTCCAAAATGTCAAACTCTATAGAAAATATGTAAGCAACATGAGCAAAATTTTAAAAATGATCCTTATTGAGAATTTAAGTGTAGTTAAATTAGTACAAGTCACTCTTTGTAACAAATGCTAATCTCTATTGTCTTTGCATTTAGAGCTCACATACTGAATATATCTGTAAAACTGAAGGCCAGTTGCGGAGGATGGGGAAAGTGCCTCACCAAAATCTTAAAGTAGTGTCTAGAATATTTCTAACAGTATTTGAACTTCTGGGATATTTGGAAATTATTTGATTTCACTAATCCATGAGTTAACCAAAACAGTGATAAACATACCAATCTTTGTGAGGAATTCTGGTTACAAAACACTTTCAATTGGACAAGAATTTATTAATACTATATTCCTGAAAGCACAGAATCAACATAATTGAATCTATACATTTGAACAGATCTGTGTCTGTCAACAGTGATGCATAACTGCAAATATTTCCAAAAATATACATTTCTGACCCCAACCCTTCATAACAGTTCAGGAGACTTAATTTAAATCTGTCCCCAGTGCCCAGAGTAATGTATATGCATACCTCAAATTACATTATAGTGCAATAAATGTATTATTAACCATTAAACGAGGAAGCAATGAAAAAAGTTCCAAAAACATGAAGCCATTGATTTCTGTGTTTTGAATACACAAACCACTCTTCGGTCGGGAACTTAATGCCAACTGCAAGAAAACATGTAGATCATCTAGACCAATCCCTTAATTGGGCCCTGGGAAGGAAAGCTTACAAAAATCCAGTTTAGGTAAAAGTGGAATTAAAATCCAGGTATCTGGATTCACACTCTAACGCATTTCCCAGCAGTAGCATAGATATAAATAAACCTCATGTAATTTCATCTGGCAAGCAAATTCAGAAGCTGAGTAGAAAGAACTTTAGGAAACATGCTGAGTTTGGATTTCATCATATTGAAAATCACCTACTATAACAAATGAATAACTAAGTAGATTATAACTGCAAAAGATAAATTATTTTAGGTAATCAAACATAAATACTCTTCAAATCATACTATGCAAAATCACTTGTAAGTAACAATCAAATGCAAAAAAATGTTTTCTCAGAAACATCCCTACTGAAAACACACAAGAAACAAGTAAAATGAAGGAAATACAACAAAAATAACAAATAGCCAATAAACGAGTACTTTTAACTCGAGCCTTCAATATGAAATAGTCGAAAATGAGAACTGATTTTCATCTATCACCAATCAAAAGGCAAAAATAAGTTACTGTGAAAGCACACCGGTTTATATTACTACCCTTGTAATGTTTCAGTGTTTGGAAAACCATTGCAAAGAACTGAGTCTTGTGAATCATCCTTATTACTCACTCAGTCTTGAGACTGCGCGCACGGTCCTGACTGAAATGTACTTCGGAGTGCACCTTCCTTCCAAATGAATATCTATGTCAGAGTTATTTATAGGCACTGCCTTCCATCAGTGGATTTCCAGGTAAGAAAAATAAAATCATCTCCACAATACTCTTCTGTAGAGATTTGAAAGGAAAGCTAGAAATCTTGGCAAGTGTCCTTTTGGGAAGAGAATGAAAGCTCTACAATATAAAATATACATTAACATTCTCTGAGCTTCTAAAGAATACTCACCTCACACTCTTTAATAGGCCTATATAATGAGACCCAACTGCAATTACAGATGTACCTGAAAGCCTGTGCATCTTTTTCTATGAGTTTTTATGTACTCTAAGATTATTAGCATCACCTCCTTGCTTTCTTTATTATGATTTCCATGAAATGTGAGCATCCCCTTTGTTTCTTACTCAGATGCCTTTTTCTCTATTTTGGAGATTTCCTCCTAATTCTTTATAAAAGCAGGACATGCTTCCCCCTGCTGGGAAAAAATTAAATTACAAGGTTTATCAGAATACCTTCTAAAGTACTGTACAGAGAAATCAAGTTCTGGGAAAGACAAAATGTTAGGGAGCCAGGCGCAGCCCGCCCCGCCCCGAAGGTTCTCACCTTCAGGAACACAGATGCATGCGCAAAAGCACTCCGTTAGCAGCTTCTCATACGCAACCTGTCTGTCAGTCTTCAAGTCAAATAACTAACATTAATGACTGATGACTTAATCGTTGAGTCCGCTGTCCCAAAGAGAACTCCAATTAGAAGGTCAGAGAAAATAATCAATTTGTAACTTTTTCACTTTAAAAGCATTTTCATGCCAAATGAAGGCACTTCTGGCAAAACATACTGAAGTAAATTATTTGAGAAGATAACTGCATTTTTAGTCATTTTGAACATTTTAACAATATAGTAACTTATCTTTCTATAGTCATTTGTTTTTTTTCTTTTCTTTAAAAGTAGATGAAGTTTTTTTATTGATTCCTGTTTTCCACTTTGATTTCTGTTTTCTTTCTGAATGTAGTATGCATAATTGCATTTTACTCCCCAATACTTTACGAAACCAGCCTTTTTCTTGAAAACAGTTTAGATCCTTTCATGTTTCACATTCTGATTATCACCATTTTCCTGATTGCTTAGCAAGCAAATGATAAATAACACTCCACCAACAAAATGTCAAAATAAAACCAATGTCTACAGGAATCACATACAAAAGACCAGAATGTTTTCCTTCCACGCACAGTCAGGTCTCAAGGAATTGTTTCAACGCTGAGCAACCAGAGTAGAGGAAGTTGTCACTCTGGGTTCTATTGTGGATACGTCCCTAACAGCCCAAGCTACAAAACTGCATTGTGGCCAAATTGATGATGTAGCAATTCATTATTAATGAAGCATTCATCCAAAAAATCTGCAGTTGTATTAAAAAGGTGTGTGCAATCGCTCCCGCTGCCATGAGGGTCTGGCGGTGGAGGCATGCCTGCTAGCTGCATGGCGTGATTCTGTGCGTGCGTGCGCCACACAGAAGTTTGTGCGTGTGCGCTTCTTTTTTCCAACAACCTTCCAAGCGACGCAAAGGCGAGTCCGCCAGCTCCGGGGCGCCTCGCGGGGACGCAGGGGGCCGGCCAGGGTCCAGGGACCCCGCGTACACTGACCCGCGCGGCCCGGCGCGCCACAGCCCTGCCCATGGCGGGCGGGCGGCGCGAGACGCCCGCTGCCGGCCCGAGACCCAGCGCCCCGCGCCCCCCGAGTGCCCGCCGCGCGAAGGGCCCGTCGCCGTCGCGGTCCCACAGGTCGCAGCCCCGGCTCGAGGCGCGGGGCGGCCGGTCGGACCCACCAGGCGCTTACCTTCGGCCAGCAGGCGCGAGGCGTGCACGAACGAGGGGTCCAGGCTGTCCTTCTCGGCCATCAGCTCCGGCAGGTATTTCTCCTCAGCCATCGCGCGCTCGGACCGTCCCCCGGGAGGGCGGCAGCGCGAGGCTGCGCGCTCGGGACGCAGGCGGCAGGCGGCGAGTGCCGGCTCCGCCTCCGCGCGAGGCCTGCGCGTCCCCCGTGACCCGCCCGCGCCCGCGCTCGTCCCGCCGTCGGCCGAGCGGCCCGCACCCACGCGTGTCCCCGCCGTCGGCACTCGCCGGCTCTCCCTGCCCGCCTCGCGCGGTGGCCTTAACTGGAGAAGCGGGTCGGGGCGCGGCCCTCCCCCGCCGTGCGGCCATTGGCGGACTCCCCAAGGAGGCGGGGCGCGTGCGAAGTCTGCGAGCCATCATTGGTCTGTGAGCACGTCGCGTCGTCTGACGGGCAGGAGGCCGCTGCAGCGAGGAGGGGCGCTCGGAAGGTGCAAGCGCTTTCTCCTGGCAGCCCCGGTCACCCGTGGTTGTTAGGCATACCCATTTCTGCAGAGCTTCCGCGAGGGCAGAGGAGGGTGCACAACGCGGGAAACGCACAGTTCACCCGAGAGGCGCCGGTCGGCAGGGAAGGGCTAAGAGGCGAGCCCGGGTGGGGATGCGCGGGAGGTCTCGCGAGTGCGGGTGCGGGTGCAGGTGCGCGGGCTTCTCCCGGCACGGGCACAGGTGTCCCCTTCCTCGCGCGCTCCAGAGTGCAGGGTCCGCGGGCACCAAGGCCAGAGCCTGCAGACGGGCGTCTCAGGCTGTGGCGCCTCCGTTGACCCACATCTGGGGACCTTGGAGGCTGCTCCTCGATAAACAGATGGAGCAGCTCGGGGTGCATGGCGTCCCAGGGTGGGATCGCTGCAACGTGTGTTATTGCTAGTTCTCCGTCCGTCTCCCCATCCTCATCCCGGGTGGGTGCAAGGGCTGCACGTAGGGCTAATTAATTAACCGCGGTGTCTGCAGATCAGATCTAGAGGATTGTAACAGAAAGGAAAGACTGGCAACAGATACCTAAGGTGGCCTTGGCTTCCTGCTTTCTCCTTAGTTTAACTGTGACAGAACTATTTACTGTCCATCCCACCACTGTTTAAAGGGAGTTCGACCATCGAGGTTTTGTTCACAGTGGGGTAAAGCCCATCGCCCCTTTCTGAGGGACCCCAGAATGTAACTTGCCGGTTTCAAACTCTACAATCATCTCCATGGTCTTGGGTTGTCGTTTCATAAACCTTTTTAGTTCCTCCTTTGAGTTGTGCCATGTTACCCAACTTAAAATATGCTGAAACCTTTCCAAGTTCTCTTACTGTATCTGTGTTTTCTTCATTTATGTATTTTTAAATGGTATTGTGACTTTATGCTCTATTCAGGTAATGTTTAAAAACTTTAACGGGCTTCACATCCATTATCCCAAATTATCCTCATGAAAGCCCTCCGAGAAACATGAGCCAAGTTTTGCTTTCTCTGTTTTGAGTGATGTGGAAAGTAGGGAAGACAGAAACTCAAATCTCATACCTGATTAGTGTTAAAGACAAGATTAAAAATCAGTCAATGTAGTGCCATTTAGCTTCAGGTTGTACTATTTTAGACATGTTGAATATTTTTATGTGTATGTATTTATTAAATGTGTAGTAGATACCAAAAATATCATAGGGACTGTACTTAAAGAAACACTGATGGCCTAGATACATACATTCTGTTTCTAGCCATTATGGAGCTGTGTTCTAATGGAGGAAGAAAAAGAAAACTAAAGGCACAATACAAATGCTAACTGCTGATTGCATTACAAGCCAGGAAATGAACCAATGACAGAGCCAAAAACAACAATGTAAGAGAGCCTATTTATGTGTATGCACATGTTCCAGTGTACACGTATTCATATTTAAGTGACATTTAATATACTTGAAACAAAGCCTAACAGAAAAGGCAGTAGCTGTGTACAATGTGCAGAGAAAGGTATTCCAGGCAGGGGAACTTTTTCCTACAAAAGCTCTATGACAGGAAAGAGCTTGGCTTATTCTTGGAATTGACTGGGATCAGTGTAGCTGCAGTGGTTTTGGAGGAAAAAAAAGAGGGACAAATAAGGAAAGGAAAAACTACTCGGAACTGGTGGATGAAAAATGATGTAGATTTCATTCTAAATGTAATAGGAGACCCTCAGGAGCTGTTTGGATTTGCTTCTCAGAAGATGTCTTCTTAGCACAAGGAATTCTACTTTCAAAGAAGTTTCCATGTAGCGTGGAAGATCCACAAAGAGAGTGCTTTCTATTTTATTGGATGGCATGCAGGGTGTTTAGCAGTGAAGATTAATGCAATGTGCACATTGTTTGCAAGGCAGTAAGAAGGAAAGACATGCTGCTGGTCTTCAGAGCAGTGGAGGTTGAATGAGACCAACTAAATGAAGAAGTTTTAAAAATTTAGAGTGTAAAAAATGAAAAAAATATGTAAAAAATGTACAATCACGAAATCCTATTTTTGTTTTGCAGCATACCAAGAGGTTAAAAGCACACGGTGTTAATGGGGGCATGCACAAACCCTGTTTCATAAATCAAAAAGATATAGTAATTCTTATTATGGCCAACAAAGCCATTACATTATTTTTTATGCTCCTCTCTTCTATAGCTAACAGTGCACTAAAGCTGAGCATGGTTCCATATGCCCTGTAATCCCAGCTCTCTGAGGGGCTAAGTAAGAGGATTGCAAGGTCAAGCCTAGTCTGGAAAATTAAACGACTTCATTTGAGATTCTGTCTCCAAATAAAAAATAATTTTAAAAGGTCTGGGGTTATAGCTCAATGAGAAGGTCCTAGATTCAATCCCCAGTATTAAGAGAATAAAAAAAAAAGAGAGAGAGAGAAACTACAGAGAGCTATCCAACTGACTTCATTATGTAATATCGCTAGTTGTCTGTCTTGGTTACTTTTCTCTCATTGCTGAGACAAAATACCTGACGCCCAAAATTAAGGAAGTAAAGATTTATTTCACTCACATTTCATGGAGGTTTCAGTCCCTAATCAGTTGGTTCCAAAGCAGGGTGGCATGATGAGGGGCAACAGTTCAAGATGGCAGAATACAGCAAAAGCACAAAGGGCAAAAGAGGGGGTAAGGAAGCCACTTTTCCTCCCTTATATTGTATGCAAGCTACCTGTCCTAGGGCAGGTGTAGCACTAACACCATCTCTATGTCCTTCTCTTGCACAGGGTCAGCCCCTTGCTGAGTCACTTCCTTAACCTTCTAAATTTCTCAAGTTTAAACAATTATTAACCTTTCCAATGTCCATGTTCTAAATAAGATCGACTAGTTTATTTTTCTAGTTGTCACCAAAATTTTTGTACTGTCTCACATGATCCTTCATCAAATGCCTAACCCTAACCTCACCTTTAACTCTAAAATAAATGACATTAGAATTAAAATGTTTTGAAAGAAAACAATATCCTAAGTTTTAGAGTGATCTGTGTGCTTATTATAGGACAGGCATTATAAAATAAAACATGTAAGACCCATGAACCCTCCAACAATCAATATACTTCAAAATTGACTCAAAAAGTACTACCTGTTCCCAAATGGAATGTGGCCAGTTAGAGGAAAATTCCAGAGTATCCCATCCATACTCTTGCCAAGCATCAGATCCAAGTGTTTTCAATAGATGGCTCTATATCACTATGTGTACTCTATTCACATATGAACATTCTACAGGCATCATAATTATTAAATATTATCAGAACAACATTGTGAACACAAGAATTTGATAAATATAAATTCTAATAGAGAAACTTCTCTATGGTTATTGAGTATAGAGTATTATGTGCTTATACGTGAATAAATTATAACTGCTAGTAAGCTCACTTCTTCTAATGGTGCAGATAACCAAAATAACCACTGAATTATTTGCATAACATAAGCACATATTTATCTAAATTTAAACATAACTTCTCCATGTTTTAATGTGGTTCCACATATTTACATAGTCTCAAAAATAGGGTATTGTGGAAATATTTTTCCCAATTCAATGTGGGTTTAAAGTCTACATAAGGCATGCATTGTAGAATATGTTTGCAGTTAATATACAAACTATGTATTCAATACTTTCACCTGCCCTTGCAAGAAAGGTTAAGATAAAGGGTATTTAATCATGCTTATCTTTGAACACTAATAAAAAATACACATGCTGCATCACCAAGTAAAACACATTTTCTGTTTCTTTCAGAGTTCTTACAAACTGTATGGATACCAAATTGGCTTGATTATTCCAAAGACGCACAGTACTCAGTCACAGTAAGAAACATAGATTAACAAGATTGTCTCACTTCAATAATTTACAGGTCCCTGTGTAATGATAATGGAATCTGATGACCATCATTTACTTTGTATTTTCTTAACCTACTAATTATGTGCTGCCTAAGACAGTATAATAAAGCACTGAAATATTGACTGACTCACTTTCATTTACTGGATTCATTCAGAGCCCATTACTATAATAATTACATCAGTTGAACAGCTATTTTAATATTTCAATTTCTTCTAATTTACTAAGTGTATGTGTGAAATTAGTTCCACATTTTAAAAAATTTCCATGATGCACTTTTGGGTTTTAAAAGGGACTAGGGCAAATGGCGGCCTAGCTCTCTTCGTAACAGTAGAAATAGCACATACAGTGGAAAAATTTCTCATTTGTAATGTGTTTAGAGCCTAAGTTATGCTGTATGCTAACATGCATACCACACACAAAATTATTATGCACCACTGATAGCTGGAATGTGTGTGTTTTCTGACTGGCAAGGTTACATTATTATACATATTTTAGGTGAAAAACGTGTAATTTAAGAGCAGCAGAAGAAAGAAAATGACTAATTGTTGAGAGTGTACTCTGTTTGGAACAGTATCATTCTGAATCCTCATAAACTTGTAGGAAGAAAGGTCAAGGAAAGAACTGTTCTACTCTATAAGTGGCCTAACAGCCCAAATAATCCATTTCTAATGTTGTGTAATCCGTGTTTGGGAAAGTGACCAAGTTCCAGTTGTACCTCTACTGACAATTGCTGTTAATATGTTTTGCTTGGTGTGGGTGGCAGCTGAGAACTAGTACTTCATTATTGGGAGGGGGATGAAACGATCATTCCAAGGTGAAAGTTATTGACTGTCTTATTAAAATTAAATCCTTAAATTGTTGAATTGTAGCTCAAGTATTGATTGCTTCTGGAGATCAATATATTAAGGTAAAAAACCACATCAATAAAAGGTAGCAAATTTTCATACACAGCAAGTGAGGGTTTGATCATCACTGTTTTATTCAGTATAAGATGAGGAAATGAAGATTGCGAGGTGGTTTAATGAAAAGTCTTCAACCACATTAAAAATTTTGCTACAGAAGCAGATGTATAACCAATTATTTTATATCATGAATAAGCAATTATTTTATACCAAGAGAAGAAAGATAATTAAATTTTAATATAATTTAAATAAAACTTCTTTAAAAAACAGTCCTACAAAAAATTACTCAATGTGGAAATAGTATTTTAAGAGAGTGCCATCCATTTGAAGGTTTTCAATTATGATAGGTACTTGTTTGGTGTAAATTTCTTGATCATTTTCTCTTGAGTTAAGATTTTGCTATGCATAAAAATAGTCATTATGAAGTCCTTCTATATAGAATAGTCCTGTATAGAATAGCTTTTATAAAACAGGTATAGATCATTTGTAGAGAATAATGATTTAATTAGAAAATACCATTCCAAATCCAATAATGTGTCATTTCAGCACTGGGGAGAACACAAAAGAAGAATAAGAGAAATAAAAGATGTAGACGTTGTTGACAAATACTGGGTAACAAGTTGGACTATGCAACCCTGGATTGGATTCTGGCCTATATTTTGTTCTTGTTTTGTCTTTTTGCTTTACAGGATGTTGGTTAGATAATCAGCAAGATCTGAGCAAAGTCTTTTTAGTTTCCTGATTTTGCTAATGGTATCATGATAATGTAAGCAAGTATGTTGTTTGGAGTATACAGTAAAGTCTTTATGGGTAAAAAGGTGTCATATCTGTCACTTATTTTAAAATGATTAAGATATATATACAGGAAGAGAGACAGAGTGAATGGCAAAGTGACTGTAAATGTGGTAAAATACTAGCACTTGGAGAAATTGGCCAAGGGGCAAATAGGAATTTTTTTCTATTATTTTGCAACTTTTATGTAAGCCTGAAACTTATTTGGTAATAAGTATTTAAAGAATAACTTCACCATATCTTATCCAAACATAAAGTATTATATTTTATTGGCTAGGCATGTGATAGCAAGCCCTCATGATGCATAGTATTTGTAATAGTGTACATTGGATGCACATAGTTGACCTTGTAAATATCTCTTTTTTTTTTTTGACACAACGTGTTCTATGTAGTTCAAACTGGACTTAACTTCTGTGTGGACCAGACAGATCTCAATCTTGAAGTGATCCTCCTGTTTCAGCCTCCCAAAGCCTGTGATTACACACATGTGGCACTTGTGATACCAGATTAATGTTTAAAGAATAACTTTACAAATCTCACTAAAGATAACAGGTGTGTATATGTGAATTGCCTATTTATCTCTTCTAAAGATACTACAATTACAGTATATGTGTTGGGTCAAGTATTCCTTTTAAAATTTACAGTAACAGCAACTTATTAACCATTTTTAAATTAAACTACAGACATAAATATATATTTTTTTGAAAGATACCAGTAATAACTACAGTTCTATTTTAATAATACATATGTAAATAGACAGAAAGCTTCAATGTATGTTCTTCTTGTGCATGATCTTGGACTTTAACAGTGCCATGATAGTCCATGGTTTTGCCATGTATATTCAATATGCTTTTATCCAGATTCACTGACATCATTGCTAAAGTTTTGCATGCCACTTTCTAAAACAACATGTTGTGCATGTCCCTGAATATATTTTCTTGGCTTATTCAGAATCTAAGGAAGGATGAATGTAATGAGACATAGGAGCAGAAGTTCTTGTCTTCTGTGTCACAATTTCCCATAATTGCAAAAGGTTAGGAGCAGCAAATGCAGCTTGTATTATTATAGCAAAGGTAAAAGTAGTCATGGCTTCATGATAAAAAAAAATTTCAGGAAATTAGAAATAGATAGGAACTTCCTCCAAATAGTAAAGGGCATTTATGGAAAACTGAGCTAATTCATATTCAATAGCAAAAGACTGAAAGTTTTCCCCAAAGACAAAAAATAAGACATGTTTACCTATTTTACCATCTCTATTCAACACAGTGCTAGAAGTTTTAGCTAGATCATTAAGACAAGAAAAAGAAATAACATCCAAATTTGAAAGGAAGAAGTCAGTTTATACCTATCATAGAAGCCCTGATTCTAAAAACTCCCAGAACTAATAAACAGTGTATCATGTTTGCAGGCATAGGGGCAATAGCCAAAAGAACTGTGTCTCCAAACACCAGCAATAAATATTGGAAAAATAAATTATGGAAATTTTTATTTATAATAGTACATAAAAAATAAAATACCTAAAAATAAATTTAACCGAGGAAAGGAAAGACTTACACTCTTAAAACTCCCAAACATTTCTGAAAGAAATTAAAGAAGACATAGTACATGGAAAGATGTCACATGTTCACGGTTTGGAAGACTTAATATTATTAGGCAATATTACCCATACTAATCTACAGAGTCCATATGATTCCTATCAGTATTTCCAGGAGCATATTTTGTAGACATATAAAAGCTAATCCTCACATTCATGTGGACTTGAAAATAACCATATATATCTAAAATTATATTTAAATGTAAGTTATGGAACTCACAGTTCTTTATTTTTTATTCTTTTTTTATCTTTTTGAGACAAGGTCTCTACACAGTTCAGGCTGACCTTGTGTTTACTTTGTAGCCCACGCTGGTCTTGAATTCACAACAATCCTACCTCAGACTCCAGAGTGCTGGGATTACAGGAGTGCACCACCACACCCAGATATGGAACTCTCAGTTCTTGATTTAAAAACTTACTTTGATTGCAAAGTAATCATGATAGTTTAGTCCTGGAAAAAGAATAGACAAGCAGTATCAATAGACCAGAATCAAGAATTAAGAAGCAACCCCTAAAATAATTCCCAGCTTATTTTCAACAGTGGTACCCACCATTAAATGGGGAAAAGATCATTCAATAAACAGTCCTTTGACAAAAACAAAACAAAATAAAAAAAACTAAAAGAGATTGAAGTTAGACTCCTGCATTATACCATATACAAAAATTCAACTTAGAATGAGTTTAAGAACCTAAGAAAGTTTTTAAAACGCACATAAGTATAAATTGTGACACTGAATTGGCACTGGACCAAACCCATAGGCAAGAAAAGTAAAAGATACATACATTGAACTACACACAAATTGAAACATGTCTCAAATGATATCACTATATCATGAAAATGAAAAGACAATCTATAGATGGGTAGAAGGTATCTAAAATGAAATGTCTGATAAAAGTTTTGTATCCAGAATAAGTGCAAATCAAAACTTTGATGCTGCACAATTCTACCAATTATGAGAAAGAACAAGTTGTGAAAAGGATGGGGAGAAATGGAAATCCTTATACACTGCTGATTCGAGTATATAATGCAGAAATTGACATAGAGTCTAGTGATGCAGGGGTCATGGAATCCAGTATGACATCTCTTCTGAAAGTAAGCATGACATAAACATATGACCCAAAAATTCCACTTCTGATATACACCCAAAGAAATAGAATAACTGTGCTCAAACTAATATTTGTAGTCACATATTTATATTAGCACTATGCATATTTGCCAAAAGATGTAAAGCCCTATGTCTGCCATCTATTGATGGATAAAATGTAGTATATCCCTCCAATTGAGTATTAGTCATAGAATAAGTTACTGATATATGCTATGTAGATATTCTTTCAAAATATTGTGGTGATGAAAATATTGTAGTTGTTTAGTCAAGTTGCTGTCTCTTGCCTTTCAACCAGATGGTTTTGTCAAAGGCACTAAGTAGTGACATAATAGAGTGGGGTTATTTAATTAAACAATAGTAAGGCTTGTGTGCCTGCAAGCAAACACAAGGAATGAGAACTTAACCAAAAACTTCTGAAGTATCTTCCCCACAATTAGGCACTCAGTGAGTTTTATTTGATTCTAAAATGTTTTTGCTGTTTTATTAATAGGTTTTCAAAATCTTTTGTCCTGAGTACTAATTAAGTAATGCAATTAGTCACAAAATCTTGCATACTTAATGCATTCATTACTAAACACACACACACACATACCATATACACAAACATTATCCTTCTCTCTTAATAGTGTGAGGTTCCCCTCCTGATAGTCTGTTGACCTTATCTGTCTACTCAACATCATGATCTCCTCCTAGGGCAGATATCAGCAACCAGGCGTGATTTAGACCCTGCAAAGAAGCAGACCTGAGCAGAGCCTCAAAGAAGTGCCACAGCCATGGTGAGGTTGGGTGGGCAGGAAGGCTTACTCTACAGAGTGACTAGGCTTATTACTCATTTTTTTCTGATTTTAGGGACAGGATGGTTGAATCAGGACACAGAGACATGGGCAGAGATAAATCCAGAGACAGAGAGAGAGACAGGCAGAAAGAGGATGAGAGCCTGAGCTTTGAAAAGGTTGCTCTTCTGGCTTTGAAGATAGAGGAAGTGGCAACCCACAAAGAAATCCCCATGGCCTCTGGAAATTAAAAATGTTCTTGGGGAAACGGAATTTCCCCAAGAACATTGAGAAAGAATACAGCTCTGCCAACCCATCAACTATGAGATAATAAAATAGGTGTGTTTTGAAGCTACTTCTGTATGTGGTAATCTTTTACAGTGGTCACAGGAATCACACACAGTGTGATCTCAACATGTTCCGGGCTCTGGGGAATAGGTTGTAGATCTCCTAGGAGAGGCTCTGTTCTGCTTACCGTGGTGTCCTTTTCTTTTATTAGGTAAAAGAATTCCTCAGTATGCATGCTGCTAATTGTATCAGTGAAGATTTGTCTTCTATTTAGGTGAAAATAATTTACAGACATGATGTTATCATTGTATCACAAAGGTATTCACCTGTGAGTAACAGAATTAAGGCTTTCAAGAGCTTTCTTTTTCCCTTTAATTTTTTTTCTGATAAGTTGTCCATAACAAGAAAATTTATTTTTACAAAGCAGCCGAATGGAAATTTAACTGACCTCAAAATATATAATATTCTCCCATGATTACTAATATATGCTTTCATTTAAAATTAAATATAGCTTAGCTGAAAGCATTAGCAGTGCACTGTTTTATTAATGTTTATGAAGCTTTCTTTGGCAAAGTTTTCAAAAAATGCTAAAAAGTTTCAAGGAGGGCTTGTGTGAAGTAAAATGATGGGAACTTCGTGTTTTCTATGTAACCAACCAAAATAAGAAAGGATATCAAATCGATGGGGGGGAGAGAAAAAGAATACACAGAGAAGTAAAATCCAAATATACTCTAATTATATGACTCAGAAAACCTTTAAACAAAATTAATCAAAATACAGAGAGCACAGAGAATGATGCTATTCAAGATGAATATTGGCTCCTTTTTTTGTAATTATTACTGAAAGAAAAATTGCTGCTCAGAGAAAAGCAAACCAAGATATTCATTTTAACAACTGACTACAAAGCAGGTTTATGTGGCTTATAGGACTGACCAACTTTCATAAGGTAGTCAGGGGCACTTAATCCAATTAAGTGGATTTCTAGGGGAAATAAATGACCTCCTGTGTATTAGAACATTTTCATGCTCATTACCTTACAAGTGAAAAGGCATTGAAAGTTTTTACTTCCTTACAAACAATTATAGCAGCAGCAGAAGCAGACAAAACATTTTTTTAATAGTAGCTTTATTTCCATATTTTGTATCTGAACTTACAGAGAGGCCAATTAAATTTTATTCATTAAAATATTATTCTAAAATACATTCAAGGTGTTTTCTTAGGAGGCAATGTCTAAGTGATTTAAACCTTTTGGTTTCCTCTGTTCTGTTTTCACTTGGAGAATTAAATACAGTGAATACATATTTTATAACATTATTTCAGAACAGAACATTTTAAGATCAATGCTAATTGCTTTTACATTTAAGATCAAATCACTCACTCAATGGATGTTTGTTGGCATGCTTGTAGCTTTATCTCAACTATAACTATAAGGGAAGGAAAGTGAAAAATATTCAACCTGAAGATAAAAGCCAAACAATCAATCATTCCATAAAAACATCCTTGGATTTAAAAATGTATACATATTTTTCTAACTTCCTTTTTATCCCCACTTCTTTCTTTCTTTCCATTCTTTGCTTATTTTAGTCCTTATGCAGCTGGACTTTTTTTCTTTCTATTATTCTTTGAATAAAAAAGAAAGATTACCCCCATCCTTATAGGACTTTGAGGCTAATGGGTGAGATAGAAAAAAACAAGGAAAAAATAAATGATGTTATCAGGGTTATAAAGGGATAAATGAGTTCTGAGAGGGAGGCAAAGGGGATAGAGGGGAGGTGGCAGTTTTCGATTGGATTCTCAAGAAAGATCTATTTGAAGAAAGAACATTAAAGTGAAAACTGAAAGATAGGGACTTATGGAAGGGATAGAGTTAGAACCTTCTAGCAGAGAACAGCGTGTACTCTACACCATGAAGTAGAAGGAAGCCTAATATGTTCTTGACTGACTGCAGAATAGCATGAAGGGAATACATGGAGTGGCAGACCAGAGCCAGGTAAAATCAGAAGCTCAATTGCTAGTTTCACAGACCTAAAGGTACTTTCTAGGTAAGTGGAGCAAGTGAACAATTTCTGGCCAATATTGACAAAATTGAAGTGCCACGTGCTTTAGGTGGTCTCTGTGCAGGGAGGGAACACAGCCATCTCTTCCTGACAATCTTGCAGTTGTCATGGGCCATGGTGTGAGCTTGAGAATTGCTCTCTAATAGTGAACAGGAAGGAGCTTAATTCTCTAACCACTTCATAGAATCATCACAAGTACTGGATTAATTTACTCCTCATTTCATTTATATTAGAATGAAACAATGATACTTTTGAAGTAATAATTATTTGGGGGAGCTTTTTATTGCAGCTAATAATGAAAACTCTAATGTGATAGTTCAAATGAGAGATGATTGTGCTTGTACTGTATAATAACAGTGGATACCCAGAGAAAAAGACAAATTCAAGCTATACATTTTGGAGTAGAGCAAAAGAGACTTCACAATAGATTGAGTATGAGAGGGTAAGGGAAATCGGAATGTCTGTAGGAATTAATCCAAAATTTGTGGCTTGAGCAACCTTATAAGTGGCGCTATCATTACTGAGTGGGGAGGAATTGAGGAGGGACAGATTACAAATTTTACAATTAACTATAATTTGGTCAGAAGACTAATATCAAGCTTAAGAGTTTTCACTGAATTTGAATTTTTTTATGTTCTCAAGAGTAGATTAAATTATTGTGAAAACATGCTTTTTTTTATGTTGTTATGTATTCTAGAGGAAACACTACCACCATCACCACCAGTACCAGCCTATTCTGCTGGCCTCCTTCACTCCTTTCTAAAGGGAGTACCAATGTTCCTTAAAGGCGCTTGAACCATTTTAGTGATTTAGAACATAAGTAACTTTGTACCTTAGACATAGAATTTATGATCATTTTCCAGATGAGTAATTCAGACAGGTTAAATAACATCACCAAGGTAAATAAAGAATTCAAAGTTAGTTCACCAAAGCTCAAGCCTATATCCTATTGACTAAATGTTTTTGCTTGTTTATTCATCCTATGAATATGATCAAATTCCATGATACTATCTTAACTCTAATTATGTAATAATGAAAACTACTTTTGCAAATATATTTACATACTTGTCTTCATACATTCATGTTCATACACTGAAAATTTTCTAAAAAGGAACAATAACCAGAGTTCAACTACAATAGAACATTTGCAAGAGAAATCTGTGTCTCTGGGCAGCCCCTGGCATTGACTAAATTGAAGTTTTGAAAAAATTATAATTCACTTCTGTCTTCAGACAGTCCATTATCAAAGCATAATACCTTTTAAATGAGTTTTTAAAAAACTCCACAGGGAATAAAAAGTAGTAAAATCAAGAACGATAATTTAGGGCATAATATTTAAATGAGAGGGGAAGTAAATAAAAGGGCACTGCCAATTCTAGAGAGGAGAAATTACAGAGTATCCACTGGGAAAGAAGTTGGAATATATTTTTATACAAAATAATAATGGAGTGATACAGAGTTATTTTTCCCTAGGTTACCTCTTTTTACAATGCTCTGCTTTTCATAAGATCATAGCCCAATTTCCTAGTGTTCAATTATTCCACTATGAATATAGATTAATCCACCATGCACGTTGCTGGTCCTTAGTTTTAGATCCAAATGTAAAGAGACTATAAAAACAAAATCTGCATTATCTTTACAGTCATGGAGAACCTATTATCTGAAAGGATTTTTTAGTAGGTGAGTGGCTACAAAAGAGAAATTAATGGTTTCTTACCTGAAGGAGTTCATATCCTACTGAAAGTAATATATATATATACTTTAGGCAGGAGAAAGCTGTCATTATGTTTATGCTACATTTCTTAGTCAACAAAATTGAGCTTTGCTACTCATGGATTTATTTAGTATGTAGTTCATTGCTAATGGTTATGTTGGGGTAGTGAGCAATAATTTAATACATAACTAAACTGTGCCTTTATAAGTGGCCTTCAATTTATGCTCAGTTGGCATATTTGAACACTGTATGTTAATGACTCAATGATGTTTAACCCCAGATTAAGGCTTTCCATCTGAGTGTAGAACAATTAATGCAAAAATAATTGTTTGAATATCAGCTCACTCACCTCATTTTGTACTTTTTCTTCTGGTGATGTTCCCTAAAGTATTTTGGGGCTCCACAAGGCCTTCCTTTCTGCCCTATCCTTTTTTCTAGTGAGAAAACTGTGTCCTTGTAGTGCCTTCTGTGCTGTACCTGTATCACTGGAGAGGCGAGCTCTCCACCAGCCTGGCCTCTGGCCTGGGATGAATTGTAAGACTGGCCAGTGGTACCAGTACCACTCCCAGCATATCAAAAAGTTAGCATGCTGCCCTCTCACGAAGGCAGTCCTTCCCTTGTCCAAACATGACCTCGAAACTTCCAGAGGTATTTCTTATATTTCTTATTTTTATATTTCTTATATTTCTATTTGACAATACTACTTCATTTAATACACATATGGATCCTATAATATTTTTCTCAGTAAAGCATTTTTGTCCTTGTTCATTTTTTCCTACTTCTTTTAATATTTTTAAAAGAAGTGTGTCCTACTAGAACTTATTCTTTTCATGAAAACATCTTACATTTTCTAAAGTATACAGAGTAAACTTTATTGCTATTTTCTAGTATATTTTATGGACCAGGGAGAGAGACAAACTATGAGCAACACTTATAAAAATGAAAATGATGGAGATGAAAAGGCATTTTTAAGTAGGATGGCTGTTTAGTTGTGATGGCTGTGTTAAAAAGAAAGCTGTGAGATTTTCTGACAACTAGATGTACGGTAAGACCTTGGTGTAGGAACATAATTTGTTGGAAACATGCTTGTAATCCAAAGCTTGTATATCAAAGTAAATTTCCCCATAAGAAAATAATGGAAATGAGGATATTCATTTCATAACCAAAAAGTATTCATATAAAAAGTATTCATAAAAAAAGATTATAATACTGTAATATAATACAAAATATAAAGAGAAATGAATAATTGACCTGCACTTACCTTTGAAAACCTTCGTGACTGGTGTGAGGGAGACCAGAGAAGAGGGTTATTGTGTAGGATGACTTTCACTGTCATGAATGGAATCATTGCTATCTACTGGAATCTTTCTTTTCTTGCAGCTTTAACAAGAAGTCTACCCAATGACATTTACTTTTGCTTCCTTCTAAGGATTTCACAGAAACGTGACATTGCATTATCACTAAACAGATTCATAGCTGATACTGCTATCCTTTTATTTGGGTGGTGCTTTTCTATAAAATTTTGCCGCTTCCCACGTTTAACTCATCTTTCTAATCTCTGACTTTTTCTCCTCCTCCTCCTCCTCCTCCTCCTCCTCCTCCTATGCAGATGAGCTCTCCTTCATAACCTCTTGCCCTTGGGCAACAATCACCCACATCTGAGAGAGACAGGGGAACTGCTGGCTCAGTTGTGATCATGTGTGTGATGATTGGCAGTTGTTTTGTGAGACATAGC
The DNA here is from genome assembly GCA_004027455.1 of Hydrochoerus hydrochaeris. Taxonomy (NCBI): domain Eukaryota; kingdom Metazoa; phylum Chordata; class Mammalia; order Rodentia; family Hydrochaeridae; genus Hydrochoerus; species Hydrochoerus hydrochaeris. The sequence continues at coordinate 141,490 of PVLA01005482.1, forward strand.
TTATTGAGTTAAAATGTGATAGAAATGTTTTCTCATCTTTGAACTGTGCACAGAATAAGTACCTTGCAATCCTAGGTTGTATGGTATTTTCATTCCAGTACTAAAGCAAATATGTCTAAATAAAAATACAAATACATTTTAAATTTTATTTAAATGTAATTTGAATTTTAAAAATAATATATTAGTTTTTATGTATGTAGGTTTTATGTAAAATTTCTTATAGTAGATAGTTCATTCTTAGTCTTCACTTGTTGAAACAAACAAGTGAAGGTCAAATTACATTAGTGAAGTAGCAATGTCACTTTACAGGGAAGTTTTTAGAATATAAGCAAACTTTACTTTTCCTAGTTATAAGAATATAGGTCTTGAATAATTCTGCAATAAGTATATTTTACCAAACTTGGCACAAAAAATGCACAACAGAATAGATGGAGATCAAGGAACAGAATGAAAATAACTATGGAATAGATAACCACTGAAAAGGTCCAGTCTGAATGTTAGATGGAGCAGTTTCGTTCTCCTTCCCAGAGCAGCCTCATTCACCTTCTCTACTATGCATTTCACAGCAAGAAATAAGGCATTGAAGACACTATAAGAAGTTATGTAAGTGAAACAAGCCTTTTATATTTAAATGCTCCAATGTCTACTATAAATGCCAAATTTGTAAGTTAAATGTAAGAAAATGTGTTTATTAGTACATTAAAGTAGTTTCCTATCAAGTGAGATTCATTTTCAGGGTGGTAAAGGTAATTTGGTAAGAGAAAGGATAAACCCATATTTAGGTAGGATTTGAGGACTAGCTCAGCAACTTGCTGAGTATTTATCTTGTCAAGTTACTGAAATTTTTCCTGCCTCACTTTATCCATAGTGTAGGGCTCAGACAAGTATGAAGATTTGGTCATTTTGATATTTGTTAAACTGTTAAGATAGTGGCTGATAAATTGTAAGAATTCAATTTGGAGTTATTAATTAGTGTAACTCATTAGTAAAATAATGACAGTTCAATAGATTAACATATTAGAGAAAAATAATTAGGTAAATATAAGTTGGAAAGGCATAACACTAAATGCAATACTATTATTGAAAATTTAAAGGAAAGGAAGATAAATTTACTTAAATTGGTCGAGCATAGGAAGCCTTAACAAATAATTTATGTATCATTGTTATCCTATTTTAGTTACTCTTATTCCAATGTCTTCCTTAGGACACTAGTATTTTATATATCTATGTACAATTAGACTAGATTGTACAGCTGGATTTAGAAAGCAGGAACATTTTCATTTTGCTCACATTCCTTTGATCTATAGTCCTAATAATAGGGAAAATAAGAAATATATGGTGAACAGGTGAAATCTAAAATAACACTAACAGCACTGTGAGTGTCTCCACCACACACCTTCTAAGGCACATTTAGATTGCTCTCAAATTTTGTTACTATAACTGGAAGTGTAAATAGTGTCATTTTCACATTTGTACATGCATTTCTATAGATAACTTCCTACAAGTAAGACAGATTATTAAAATACTGAGGAATATTTCTAAACGAACTTCCATTCTTTTTAAAACTTTAATTCCTGTCAATATTTTATCAAGTCTCTTTGCTTTTCTACTTTAGTCACCATGAGTGTTGTCAAGCTTTTGGATCTTTGCTAATCTGAAACACAGGTGAAACAAATATGATTTATTCAAATCTATAGCTCATATTATGTGACCAAATATCTCTTAGTATGCATGGAAAATATTTTGATTTTCTTTCCTGTGAACTGTTTTCCTGGGCACTACTGAAGTTAAAAAAGTAAGTGTTGCTAGTTTTATTTGACTTTTAGACAGATTTATAGGTGCACTTTATATATTAGGTAAAGTGTTCATTATATTAAAAGATACAAGTCATTTCTCAGATGTCAATAGTTTCGCTTAACATTTTGTTGTTGGATAATGTGCATAGAGAAAAAAGTACAAATCTTACTTAACAGTTAAATAATTTTTAATGAATGGAACACACAAAAAGCCATCATGAAAGTCAAGAAAGTATAACAGAATCTCATAAGCTCTCTTTCATAATCTTCCATTCTTTACTCATTTTCCAAAGATAATCATTATTTAGATATTTTTGCTATTATACATTCATTTTGCAAGTTTTAAAGTTTATAGAATTTGAGTCAAAGCAGTATAGTTAGAAACAGGAGAGGTGAGTGAGTCACTCCCTTCCCTCAGTCATTATTCATGGTTAAGCTTAGGACTCACCAATGCCTGAGGCCATAGATAATAAACATGCTGTGAGAGACAGAATGGGAGACACCTGGAATCAGGATCCTCTGCCTCCTGGAAACTGGAGTTATGGAGGCTTCCTCTTTCCCCTCCTTTTCGCCTTTGCCCTTCTTCCTATTCTTGCTACCCCATCTCATAATCTTCAATGTAAATGTAGCTATGCACTACTTACTACAAGGTGTACAATTGACAAGTTTTTCCTTGTCATGCACTAGACAAAAGACTATAAAATCTTTGTATTTTTTTAGAACTTATACCATTGTTATATGACATTTATAACTATGTTAATGATACTTTATCCATTCAGGTCATTTGTATAGCAATTAATCAACAATGAGCCTCCTGTAATATTCTATTATGTAAATATATTCTATTGTTTATTCATTTTTTTGGATCTTGGTGACCATATTTAGGAAGTTTCTAGCCTAGAGCTGTTGAAAATATTTCCATAATAATTGTATGGTTTATCTTTTGGTGTATATATGTCTGTATGTATATATATATATATATATTTATATAGAGAGAGAGAGAGAGAAAGAGACAGACAGACAGCAGACAGACAGTTCATCAAAAAAATGTACACACACTTCAGGAAAGGAAAAAGAATATGACTCTTTTCCAACAGATGGTGTTACCTTCATATGGGAGACTCTAAAGGATGTTGTATTTTGCAGAAAATTCATTACACTTGTTAAGGCAGAAGGCAAAATGAGAGAAATCACCCACAGAGGCAGAAAGCGGGTACAAGCAAGCTTTATTAGCTCCTTCCATGAACTATTGGAAATGTTAACCCGAGGGCCACTGAGTTAGGTTTATACACAGTTTTAGTTCTGGGCAGAAAAGGGCAAGGATATATTGTCTTGGAATCTAGCTGGCACAGGGGTGGAATGCAGGGTGTAACCAGTCATCTTACAACAGTTCAAGGTGAAGCAAGGGTGAGGTTTTGAGACTTGGCCACAGAGGTTATGTTTTGCAAGGAACAATTGTGGGGACAGGATCTTACATCCTTTCTTGTAGCTAAGATGTCAGCTGAGATCTAAGGTGGTGTTACTCTGGTTCATTGCCTTATCACAGTGTCTGCCCTTAGAGGAGAAACAGAAAATGCATGTGTAGCAATCTCAGTGGGACCAGGGTTACGCAAGCAGCAGTTCACTATACTAATAAATGTTTGAAGGCTAAGTCCACCACTTTGAGCCCTTCTTGTAATTGTGGATGCTAAAGGTGAATTGTATTCAGCTCATTGTATCTCATTAAATTTAGCATTAAATATTAATACAAGTTTTTTTTCTTTTTCTGAAGTATGTATACATTTTTTAAAGTTTTATTTAAAGAGGAAAAAAGCAAAACAGAAAAAGGGGTAGAAACAATACAGAATTTCAGAAAAAAATAACAGTAAAAATCACTAGTTGATAAATTACATATTGTTTTCTTAGACATAGTTGTTCAGGTTACAAAATTAAAGCATATACAGTGGACATTCAAACAGTGAGGCTGCAAAGAAGTTGAATGAACCAATAACAACTTAGTAGTGTGGTTATCAATTCTACACACTTAAAAACAAATGCAGTTATATCCTTTAGAGCACTCTGTTCCTCTTTTTACTTTTAAAAAAATTTTATTATTTAAAGAGAAACAAAAGCATGTAAAGGGTAGAGATAATACAGAATTTCAAAAAAAAGATTATAAGAAATCACTAGTTGATAAATTACATATTGTCCTCTTAGAAATTATTGCTCAAGTTACAAAATTAAAGCATACAAAGTAGGTATTCAAACAGTGAGAGTGTAAACAGCTATGCATGCATGAGTCTCTACATGTATTTCTATCCTTTCTGTATTAGAGGGAAAAACAAAACATAGCAAGACAAAACAA